>RJWT010040237.1:0-12528 GCA_004365215.1 Cuniculus paca
GATTTTATTATTAAAGTACAGTGCCATCTTGGTTTTGGATAAAATTTCTATATCATCTCCAAAATTGGAACAACAGCTGCACATTGCAACAATGTGATCACAATCAGTGGAAAGGATTGCTCTAACAGTGCCTGGCACAGAGTGGATATCCGTGACTATTAATTAGCTAGCCCATGTCCTTGGACCCATGTTAAATTTGATGTCTTTTAGTTTGGATGAAGTGGTTTGGTGAAATTGACAGGAGAATCTTTGTAGTTTTAGGACTCAGAAATCAGACTCTCACAAAACACCATATTTGGATTTCCTGTAGAATGACGGAAGTCCTCAGACTTGAAGGAAAAGATTTTGTTTAAGGAAACTTAAGGCTTTTGTGCTATTGCCAAAACAAACTCGTTTGGACAAATAAAAATTGATTTGGAAATTTTAAAATAAAAAATTCAAACCAAACAGGATGTAGCCTGGTTGGGGAGGAAATGATTCATTGGATTAATGTAATGAGACAGCTCTATTTGTGCAACACTTAAACAATCACTGAGTTTTATCTTCAACACTTAGTGCTGCTGTAACTGCCCAGCTCTGGCCTACTCTGCACAGAAAATGAGAAGCAAGGATAAAACTACACAAATTTCCTGAGTGAGCGAGTGTGTGTGTGTGTGTGTGTGTGTTGGTGGGTGGGTGTGCGCGCGTGCGTGTGCGTGCTGCATGCATGCAAAAATACATACTTCATGCCTTTGCTGGCTATCAACCTTACTTACAACTACAAGCTTAAATTTTAGTGTGTTTTGGCAGAGGATAGTTTCCTCTCCATGAATGAAAGGTAGTGAGAGCACAGGCACTGAACAGAAACAGTTTGAATGTAGAAGAGATGCTGCTAAGGATCTCTCTTTCCTTTTCCTGTGAAAGAGAGGCTAGGGAGTGGCATGTGGCTGGAGAATTTGCAACCCTGTGATGGAGGACGGGAGAGCTGTCACCTGCTTTTGCTACACAGGGTGCCTAGCCTAACCCATCTTTCTTTGGCAACTGTGCCCCAGTGAGAAAAACTAGCAGTCCATATGTTGAGTAGGCACCATGCCATTTTGACAGGCGTGAGTGTCGGCAAGAAAGGGACCATGTATGAGCATCAAATGTGTTTGTTGTGGGAAGGATTCTAGGCCAGGAATATTAAAATAACTGTCTGTCCTTCGTTCTAGCACATATGGTTAAAGAGATATGCTATGATGACTCACATTAACATTGGAAAAAATATATATAGAATATACAACCATGCTAAGTAAGTTTCTGCTGTTGATAAATTGGGCCTGGAATCTTCACAAAGGAAGGTTGTAGAGAAAAGTGCATAGTGATAAAAGACTCTTCTCTATGTATCAATTAGAACTGACTAAAGACTAAATTCAAATATATTATAGTTATTTTGGATTGATAAATAGGCTGAAGAATCCTATTAGATGTTTACTGAGAGGTCCTCAGGTATTTCCTAACGCTATTTGAGAAGTAAATGGGATAGAATGGGTTCATTTAATATTTCAATCTAAAGAAATTAAATTAATGTTAGCAATGTTAGTTCAACTATTTTCCTGCTACAGGGACCATTTGTTTTAAAATCATTAAAGGGTCTTAAATGACATTGTCTTGACATTTGGTGTGATTAAATTAAGAGAATTAGTATAAAGTCATTTCATCCCTTCTTAGATTTCTAAATGAATAGTACATCTTCCATAGTACAGGAAAAAAGGAATCACTGAGCCATCTTTTATAATTACATTGATTTGTACTGTGTGTTTGTTGACTGTATAAATGTTTAGGCAAGGAACTGCTTCGCTTCACAAAGATCTCTTCATAGATGTCAAAAGGCTTGTATAACTCTTTAGAAATGCAGCATTATATGCTACAAAGGATCCTTTATAGGATTTAGAGCATGAAGACATACATGTAAAATTTGATAATGGTCCATAAGGTGTTTAAGTAAAATCTATATGCACACATACACATTTCCCCTCCAAACCCACACAAGCTTGGCATTTGTCAATTTTTAAATTTAGAGACATATCTAGTTTGCGTCTTGCTTTAGTAAGTTAGCCCCCTAAGGAAATGCCCTATTAAATATATATATATATATATATATATATATATATATATATATATATTCCAGTGGTGTCCAATTAAGGAATATATTATTTCCCAAAATCACTTTTCTCAAAGATGAAAAACAACATTTAGCATACTACATAATCTTCTTACATATGTATGACATAGTGTTTATTTTTTATTGACTGCTTCCCCTAACTAGAATGTGAGCCAGGGTGAAGGACTTCTTACCTGTTATCGGTATCATCATTGCCATTGTCATCATTACTGTGTCCTAATAACCTACCTACAATGTTGCCTTGCACATATGGGTGAGTCAAGAAATATTTTGTTGAATGAACAGATAAACTAAATTTTTCTATGGTGATGGCTAAAAGGTCTCTATTCAGTGGTGGTGCCAAGGGCAGAAGCTACCCCAGTGCTCACCAGATCTTTCTCTTCCCAAATAAAAACATTCCTTGTAATATGGCCAACTTAATCACTCTTATATAAAGTGTGAGTAAAAGTTTAGGAAACTTTAATATTGATATTGATCTGTCACATACACACTAAGTTATAAAGAGTGTGCTTGCTTTGCAAACATAGCCTCATGGCAAACCTCCCAGCTTCCTCTTCCAACCAGATGGCCTCCCCTAAGCCCAACCCTACATAGAATTCTCAAGTTGGTGTTGGCCCTGCCTCCGATCCAAATCAGAGTATCTAGGGTGGAACCAGGAATCGGCATTTTTCACAAGTTTCCCAGGTGACTCTTATGTAACACTAAGGTCTGGGAAAAATACAGCCTGGAGTGACTTATTCTTACATAATTCTTTACTTGTTGTTCTCGTCCAAGGGTCTCAGGACACTCATCAACTTTGCAGTGGTAGCTAAAAATCGTAGTATTGTGGCTGCTTGAATTTTGGTAAAGACTGATTTCATAATTTGTTTTATGTGATCCACTCAATAATGGAGAAATTGTACCATGAGCTTGGAATGGACAATAAAGAAGGAATTAGGTATTATTTTGATTGCTAACTTCCAGCTCTGCATAAATTGTAGAAGCAGTCCTATTTTTTCCTCTTTCTGGGTGCTTCCATCAGACTCTCAACAGCAATACATTTTGAAGCAAATCAAAGAAAAACGAATAAGTTCATTTTTAATTTAAATAAATCAAAACAAATTCCTGAAAGATGTCCCCCACTGGGCATCTTAGGTTGACACTAAGCTGACTGACCAGACCCTGGGCTAGATTTCTCACCACTCTGGTGGCCTCTTGGTTGGTGTCTTATGTGGAGAGCAAGGGCTCCACTGCACTACTGTATAGTGGATTTCCTGCCAATAGGAGTCAAAAACTGGGTTTTGGTGATGAACCTTCAGTGACAGGGAAGAGCACATGCTTACAGTGTTCTGCAAGATGGGTCGTTATCTTTGCAATGGAGAAACTCTCCATGTTCTAACAAGTGCCCTAGGGTGAAAATTGATGAATTTTCTCTTGTTCAATACCAGGAAGTTGTGATTATTACTCTTACTTTTGAGAAACCCATAAAGTCAGTTATTTGATGTCTTGGTTACTTTTCTCTAGTTGCTGAGACAAAATACCCCACACCCAAAATGAAGGAAGGAAAGGTTTATTTAGCTCACTGTTTGTGGAGGTTTCAGTCCATAATCAGCCAGCTTGAAGGCAGGGTGGCATGGCACAGAGGCAACACTTCAAGGCAGCAGCCAGAAAAAGCAGTGAAACCAAAAGGGAGAAGAACAAGCCTCTTTTCATCCCTTATACTATGCACAGCACCCCATCCCCCCAGGGTGGGTGTAGCACTCACAAAATCCCCTTGACTTCCTCTTGCAAAGGACTAGGATATTTACACAGTAAGAACCCTGGCTCCCTGCTGAGTGTCTTAGTTAAACTTCTAAACTTCTCAAGTTAACACAATGTATCAACCATAACATTTGGTACAAGGGTGGGATGAGCTCGCCTAGTGGGTGGGAATAAGTCCCTAGGTGGGTGAGTAAGAAATCAGAGAAAATACTGGGTAGTACAGCCTTGAGGGAACACAAACATATGAATCCCCATCTCTGCCACATTGTGGCTGTACATCACGTTACCGATCTAAAACAGAGGTCTACCTCTTGGGTATTGTGAAACATTTCAGATAGTGTTTTATAAATTGAAGAGTGTCAAAGTTAGTGATTAAAGGGTATATTTTATTACCGTAGGGACTTGGATTGAGTTTGTAATACTTTTTAAACCTTGCATGTATATTAAACGTTTCAAAGAAAAAAGTATAGACCTTTAAAATGTGAACATTTGTATTTTTTTGTTTGAAATTTCTCCCTTCCTGAAGAACTACAGCAATACTATTTATGCAACACAGTTACAATCTAGTAATTGTGGTTACTTATACATGATATCATAATGATCAGATAATCTGCATCCCTGGTAAATTAGCATCAACCAGTATGGGAATATGCAAAGATTTTTTTAAAAAAAAATCACATGTATGAGTCTTAATGGGTCTAAAACAGATATATCAGAAAAAGACAAATACTTCTTGAATAGAGAATGTGACTGAATGACAATATTTATAATTCTTAAAGGTTAAAGTTCACTAGTGTATACTGGAGTGATCCCTTGTCTTGTTTGAAATGGCATTCTTGGGTTCCTTCCCAGAGATACCAATTTAGAAGGTCAGAGATGGACCCAAACATGCATTTCCTAAGCACCTGATATAGGTGGGCTCAAGACCACACTGTGAAAAACCCTGCAGGAGGTGATCTGTGGAGCCAATGTGCACTTTAGCTTCTTTGAGTCATTTATTTACATTGGAAGTGTTTTCTTGAAATCTTGGTAGGAATCTGAATAAAGGATGCCTTTCAATGACATAAGAAAAACCTTCATGAG
Source organism: Cuniculus paca (assembly GCA_004365215.1). NCBI lineage: Eukaryota > Metazoa > Chordata > Mammalia > Rodentia > Cuniculidae > Cuniculus > Cuniculus paca. The sequence continues at coordinate 4,967 of RJWT010040237.1, forward strand.
ATCTCTAGATTGCTTCTCTGCCCTCAAATCTTGGAAAAAAAACTTTGATCTTTAAATTATTCTTTAATATCTCTGGTGCTATAAATAATTGAAAGCGATTCTTTTATGCCAAAGACCATTTGAGGGTTTTAAAAAGCATGTACGGAAAGTTGAAATAAGTTGTACTTATATGGAAATACTACTGAAGTTTTGTCTAAAGCAAAAAAGAGTAGTTTAGCTTTGTGGTTTCTCAGATAACTTACACTACGGTGTCACATCTGAGGTGCAGTTTAAATCACCTGGAAACTTTAATCAATTGCTCGTATCATTGTCTTATTCTAGGCCAATGAAAAATAAATTTCTAGTGATAGAAATGAGACAGATATTCTTTAAAAACCTTGAAGTTAATTCTGCTGCTCTGGAGGGTTGATTAAGTCATTGATTAAACTAAAATGTCATCATTAATATTATTTGTGGTTTGGTACCTCTTTCTTTTATTTTGAGTATGATTAAGAGAATTTACCTGGTTTTGTTCTCAACTGAATGGGAGAGAAAAAAAATCAGTTAAATTTCACAAATATTTGCAAATTGATTTCTGACCACGTGAAACTTGCTAATTGACAGAAATAAGTGTTTTTGCTTTCAAGGACAAAATGGTATTCGCTAAAATCTGGCATATTACTTTGAATAGTGTGAAACTTTCACTGACTGAGGTTAAAATGAGTAGGACAACTCTGCAGAGCCTAGTACCCCTCTTTAGATACTCTGACCTTACCCAAGCCCTACAGAGACAGTGGTAGCTAGGGTATAGCCATGGATATGTGTGCTTTGGATGCCAAATGAACAAGTATATTATATCATTCTACATTCTATGAATATTCATTAATCATATATTATGATTTCATATTACATGAAAACTGTAATTTATCTGTGAACATGGTTTTGATTGCAATAAGAAACATCTATGATAAATGTGCTTTATTATCTTATAAGGCTCACAAACAGACAAAAATTCTAAATAAGTCAATAGTTTCATGAAAAAATGTGTTTTTTCTGATCTTCTGCTCTGTTGTTCTAAGTGTGGGCCATCTCCTATCTGGTTCTCATTTTGGTTACAGGAGGAAAGTACCTCCACTTTGGATCGATGCTGCAGATCCTCTTGCTCCCCGCCTGCAGAAACCAGAGAGGAAAATCTTTTATGTCAAGCACAAAGCGAAAGTTTTTCTGACAGGTCAGATGGAGTCAACTCAGGTCACGCTCCTGCCTGTAAGTCAGTAGGAGCCACCAAGAAAGCCCGATCTGTGAATGACACAGGACTCGTCTCTAGAACTCGGATCCACACATCTCTTTCATGTTAGGAAGGGTGGGAGGCTGAACAAAATTGAGGCTCTGACAGAAAGAAAGAAGACAGGAATTCCAAGCTGAATTGTTGAACTGGTTTCAGAATGATAAATTATATGACTTTCTAAGTGAACAAGGAATTTTTATCTTCCTTTAATAAACATACAATCTCTCCTTTTTGCAGGTTCTGTGCTTTTTCTTAATATAACTAATTATGCACAAATATTATCAAATAATTCTTATTAACTAATTACAAATTGCTCATATAAAGACTGAGTCAATTTACATCAAGTTAGAAGATATGAAGTCAAACACATGCATAAAAGGCAGAGGTATTTATCTAACTTCCAGAGGTTACCATTCCATGTTCAGAGTAAATCTGGGTTTTTCTTCCAAGTTTGAAAAGTAAACATTTACCCTGAACTGCTTGGGATGGTCTTTCATAGTCAGAAAGGAGTACATTTCTTCTTTATTTAAATGCCTTTTCCAATTCCAAGACCTTTAAAACTTGGAGAAAGCTCAAAGATTAATTTGAATAGAGCATACTTTTTTGATTTAGTATAAAGGTAAAGAGTTTAGATAATAGAAGCAGGAAGCCTTTGTTTAAGTACATCCCTTCTTCTTCCCCCACTCAATTCCTTTATTTTCGTGATCTTATGTATGTCAATTAGACATATTAGGGCTAAATTTTCTTTTGTCTAGAGCTAACAATAGCACCCAGAGTACTTTATAGAATTGTTGTCATGATTAAATGTGCTAGAACTAGAACTATGTTCATAATATAGTAAGGGCTCAATAAATATAAGCTAATATTAGTTTTCTTAAAAACTTATATAGAACTATTATTAAAATGATCCTGAAATTTACACTAAAATGAATAGTCTTAATAAAGTGCATACTATGTTGCAAAAACTATGCAATCATGTAAAACACTTAAACTGTGCATTATCTTCTTACAGTCACATGAAGGGAACATTATTATCACCATATCACAAACTGAAATTTGGAGAGTTTTAATAATATTCTCTAATTTCCACAGCTAGGAGAATTTGAACCAAAATTTTAACTCATAACCATCTATCTTTGAAGGTCTCCATTTTTTCCTGTTTCATGAAGTAAAATTACATTCTTGACATTTTAAAGTCTTTCGACAGAGTTTTACTGATTTTTTTTTAAGGAATATGGATTCCACTATATTTTACTCAAAAGTCTTTAAAATACTTTTAAAATGAAACAGAAAGTAGAGCAATGTGTCAAAAGTTACAAATTTGATAGCACAGATAAAATCCGGCTTACAGATGTGTTTGGGTATTACACTGGATTTTTCTTAGTCAATCAATGTTTAAAATTGGGTGATTTAGAGATTTATTACTTCTACTGAATTTCTGGATGTTCTGGCCACCTTATTATATGTGTTCACTTAAAAGTCATTGAATTGTAGTTAAGAAGAGATCCTATTCCATCAGGGTACACATGTATACTTGTTCCTCATATCCATCGGGTCTGGATCCAGGACACTCTCTTTTACCAAAATCTGAAGATGCTCGAGGTTCATATAGAAAAGGATGTATTTCTATAGAACTTGCCATGTTTTCCTACATTTTAAATAATCTCTATCTTACTCATAACACCTAATACAATATAAATACTATTTAAATAGATGTGATTCTGTATTGTTCAGGAAGTAACAAGAAAAAATGTGTACAATGTTCAATACAGACACAGTGTTTTTTTTTTGTTTTGTTTTGTTTTTCTGGATAATTTGGACCCATAGATGGCTGAATTTGTGGATGGGAAGCACATGGATATGAAAGACTGACCGTCACTGGTTTAATCACTCCTACTTGATTCAGTTACCATTCTCTCCCTGTGGGGTATTTTGTTTGATGATCTTGCTGTAGGTGATGAAAATGATTTTTCAATATGATTTATTTTTCTTGGAGAATAATAATGAAGTTACCACTGTACTTACTTTTACTGCTGTAGACTTAAATATACTATTGTCAACAAAAGTCCCTTTCCTCATTTTGACACCAAGAGCTGAAGTGCTGTTCAGAAAGCTGAATTTCAGAAAACATTCCCAAGAAAGGGACATGGTCACATTCTCTGCTTGCCTAAGAGAGGGCTTCCAGATTCTGGATTGAACAGGGATAAACAATCATAAGTAAAAGCGTATCCCCAAAACAGTACATTTCCTTGACGTCAGATCAGGTTTTCAAGCCATTAGGTCCTTAGTTCAGTGAGTATTTAAGATCTTAACACATGAATCATTCATGGAATAAAGGAAGGAGTCTGCAGAATGTCTTCCTCTGTGGCAGGCGTATGGATGAGATGTGGTTTTGGAGGATGTCCAAGACTCAGATTTCCAGAGAGCTTGGCAAGAATGTGGAGAGAAGGATTAAGAAGTTGGAGGTTGTTTTAAAGCTGAAAGCATCTGTGCCAGTGGAACAAAAACATGGTTATGATTAGATCTTCAACCTTTACACTAAGGAGGTTCTGGATTGTTTAGAATTACAGGTGAAGATGCTTTAAGGGAAACTGAAAATGAAAAAATTCTCATTTATGAAGAGAGACATTGGAGATTTACGTTACAGAAAACTGACCTTTACAGGACGATTTTCTAGTTTCTTACCCCAGTGACTAGGTTCCCTGGAACATACGTCATCGTGATAGTTACAGAGAATTGTAAGTAGATGAGAATAATAAAGCTTAGAGAACTTTCCAAGTTTTCATGGTAATGTGCATGAGACCCAGGGTGAACTGGTCCTAGAGAACAAACCGAACACTGCAATGTTCCTCCTCATGAGTTCCTTCCCAGCCAATACTCAGTATTTTCACAAAATAGATTCATTTAAACAAAAGGATTGTAGCCCTGAGCTACAGGTTTGCTAGAAACTAAGTACCATTTTTAAAGCTTTTATTTAGAAGTAGAGGAAGAAGACACTTGAAAGTTATTAGTAGCAATATTTTGGCATCTTTGTTCACTGAATTATTGGGAAGTAGTTCAAATGAATAGCAGATGTAGAAAGGACAGTAACATTAAGGCTTCTGTAAATGGAAAAACCCAGCACTTTAAAGCATTTTCCAGAAGACTGCACTTTTGTACAATCTTTGTTGTTTTAAAATGTGCTCACTTTGTTTGGGTATTTACTCATGATGAGACAAATGACATTCATGCCAATGTTCATATATCTTTTGGAATCTAGAAAAATAAAGATTTCACATCAAATAGTCTTTGGATTTATATCTACTATTATAACAACTTCTCTAAAGAAACCCTTTGAAAGAAAAAAATAACACTTACTTTCAGTAATACAAATTATTCAATAGCTTCAAAAGTTGAAGCAGCACACATTTAAGTAAAACCTTAATAAAAATACTGTTTAATAGGGAAAAAGTGTTTTGGGATCAATCAAATGATTAATTCTTTAATTGATTCTTACATGTTAAAAAATGCTATATTAAATTTATTTAGCAAAGGAGTGGAGCATATGACTACCAATTCTTACAGATAATGGGCACATAATGAAGAATGCTTTTGTTTTATGAGGACTAGAAAGTTAAGAAAGCATCTAAAGCAAGAGGTTATGATGAATAATTCTCTGCGTTCAACCAGCAGTAATCATTTCCATAGCCATATTCAGATTGCTGAATTCTGTTTGCCAAAGATCCAAGCACGGACACGGGCAAAGTCACCATGTTTAAATTTTACCATTCTGACTCACAGAAATTAACAGTCACCACCTCTATTCAAGAACCGAAACTCTAGCAAAGCCAACAGCACACAGGGAAGAAGTGTGCATTTTTCTTTATTCACTGGGCTAAAAGTGAAAAAATTCTGACAATATACAAAACAATTAGAGTGCATGCCAATAACTAAATTCATCACAAAGTGGACTATTTAAAATTTTAGTCAGGCCAGGCACTCTGGAGGCTGAGACAGGAGGATTGCTGTGAGTTAGAGACCACCCTGAGCTACAAAGTGAGCTCAAAGCCAGCCTGAGTGGCATAGTGAGACCCTGTCTCAAAAAGACAAGGACAGGGGATCCAGCTTAGTGGCCTAAGTGCCTGCCTGGCAAGTGCAAGGTCATGAGTTCAATCCCTGGTGCCATACACACACACACACACAAAAAAAGAAAAACTTTTAGTCAGGTAAAATACTGTAAATAAATGGTGCCTACATTTTAAATTTATTGCTAAATAAAACCATTTAGCCTACTGATTAGCACAAGTAATAGGATTTCTCACTTTGTTAGATAAGTTCTCATACATGTGTAACTGCATTAATTGTGCACAGGGGAGCTTTATTTATTCTATGTTTCATAAATGATTCCAGTTCATCCAGCTATACTGTCCCTAACCCTTGAATTGTACCCTCCACTGCCTCAGATGATAGCCATGGGACATGCTTTGATCAATATATAGCAAACTGGAGGCAAATAGAGTCTTAGACAAGCACTTCCAAATATCTATTATCTCTTTTCTCCTTAGCTTTTTCCAGAAGATCACACTCACACTAGCTATGAATTCTGAGAGACATGGCTTCGTTGCTACTGTGACTGTAGTCAACAATCCAATAGATATGTGAGCTGGCCCACCAAGGACCAATTCAGCAGAGTTTCACCTGACCTGCTGACCTGTAGACTTGTAAGATTTGTAAATTTATTTTTTCAAATTTCATTATTCATCAAATTTTGAGGTAGTTTTCTCATGCAATATTACTGTGAACGGAGAGAAGTATGTCGATTCAAAGAATATCCATACAATAATAAAGACATCAAGAAAATAAATGTAGTCATATTCATTGTCATTGATACACAAGGATTTTTAAAATTTTTAATCATGAAAAATATAGCAATTAAATGCCATCTGAATTCTAGTTATTAATAAAAATATTTAATTAGTTGAAATTCATGAAATATTCATTCCTTTTCAGATAAATTGTTAGACATGTAAGATTGTGTATCTTGGGTAGTATGCATATTTTCTGATTGCCTTATAAATGGAGCATGAATGTGCTTATATAGTTGATGCTGTTCTTTTCATGTGTCTTTCTTCATTTTATGCTAGAGTTCTCACCAATTGGATTGATGTTGAAATTGGAAGGGTTTCAAAATACTTGGGATAAAATCAAGGAGAAAGTGAGGTGAAAAAAATCTGTAGAGGTAAAACGAGATTCAGTTTTTATATAAAAATACGTCAATCAGAGAACTGTTATGATATGGATTTATCCAGATGGGCAAGTACCAGCCCTAACAAAAGAGCAGCCTTCTTGATACTTTCCATTCAAAAATACCTCGAATCAAGTGAGTCTTTTTGAGAACAACATGATGTAAAATGTAAATTTCCAATTGACAAGATGGCCTTAAATTTTATCTATTTAAATAAATATCTTTAATTTGGGGGAATTTTAGACTTTTCTGATACAATGTTTTCATTTTCCTGCTATAGCTGGTCTGGTTGTACACACCAGAGTCTTTAAAGTCTGGATAAGATTTCATATTTTATCCAGTCCAGCTCCACACTAGTGCAGCACTTTAAGAAAATGAATTTCAGCTCCTGCATGACCATTTTTATTGAATTAAATTTCATGAGGCAGTTCACTGATTCTTGCTTGTTGGAAGATTTTTCTTTTGTGTTCATTTATAACCTGACCCTCTTTATTAATTACCATACAACAATATAAAATGAATCTGTTTCTTTTTCAAAACAATTGCACCTTCAGAAGTGAAAATGATTCTAATGGCTACAGTCCAGAGTCCTTTATTTTCTAACATGCAATGAAGTTTCTGGATCCAGGATCACCATATTCAGCCACAGTCTGGATACTCTTATCATCCTTAAAGTGAGCCAAAGCAAGGAATCTAGGTGTGGTAGCTTGAGCACTGCAGAATACAGGGAGTACTACTTTGTTTAATCTGAACTATTTCCACTCATCCACTTCTCAAAATAGTTTAGCATTTTTGTCAACTAAAGTACAATGAGAAATTCAGAAAGTACCCTAGACATTTTATTTATTTTTGTTTATTTTTTGACACAGAGTCTTGCTAGGTGATTAAGGCTGGCCTTGAACTCACTATGGAGCCCAGGTTGGCCTCAAATTCACAGTGACCCTCCTCCGCCTCAGTCTCCCAAGTGCTGGGATTACAAGCCTGTGTCACCATGCCCTGTCTACCCTTGGTATTTTAAACAGAATGCTTAATAGAATTTTTTACATAAGCAATGGACCAGATGAGGAAATG
>RJWT010040238.1:0-12518 GCA_004365215.1 Cuniculus paca
CCTATCTGAAGGTCAGTTATTGCTAATTCTAAATACCATAGGTCTGACGTCTAGTGCCTGGGATATAGCTCAGCAGCTGGTCCCAGTGGCACAGCCGGTAAACCCAGAACACTGACAGGCTGAGCTAGAAGGATCGCAAGTTTGAGTTCAGTCTGGACTATTTAAGTGACTTAGTGAGCCCTTGTCTCAAAATAAAAAATAAAAACAGATCTGGGAATGTAGCTCATTGGGAATGCCCTAGATTCAATCACCCTCCTGCAAAAAACAAAGCAAAACACTTTTCTTCACTTTTCTCAAACAATGCACTCTGTCTACTTCTACTCCACCCAACTCTCACACTGCCTGGTTCATTTTTCTTTAATTGCTATTAAGTATCTGGCATGTATTTATTTGTTTATTCATCTTCCTTCCCCTATATCCCCCTTTTCCCACCATGAAAATTACCTCAATATGACATTTATTTGTTGGTTTTATGTAGTTATTGTCTCTCTCCCCATACCCAATACTTATGCAATTGATCAAAGCCATCCTCACACAGTAAATGCTTGTTGGTTAAATAAATGATTGGATGGTGACTGATGAATCGCTGCAGTTTAAGTGTTAAATGTCCCACTGTCTAAACTGAAGGGAAAATATTCTTAACTTCTGACATTTACATCTTTTGCATGATTGCTGGGGAGAGGACTTCCTGTGGATGGTCAAGTCCTTTATATTGAATTTATGTAACTATGTATATCTTCTTGTATACTTTAAAGTATTTCTAGATTAATTGTAATATCTAATTGTTATGGCTTGTATCTAACCCTCCCCCTCAGCCCCCGCACACACACCAAAGACCCATGGACTCATCAGTGGGGATTTTGTGGGGTGACTGGATCATGGGATGAATTATGAGTGTAGGATAACTCGTTTAGTCAGATGATTGGTTTAATATAGATGTGGGTGTTGGAATTACTGGAGAAGGAAGTCTTTCCCTGGGTGTGGGTAGCACCAACCAATAAGCCTGGAGCTTAGATAAAACATAAAGGAAAAGAAAGAAGGCAGGCTCACTGTCTCTTGCTTGCCCAGCTATGGACTATTTCTTCTCTGCTGTGCCCCTCTCTCATGCTGCTCTGCCTTGGACCCAGCCAACTATGGACTGAAATTTGTACAAACTGTCAGCCAAAGTAAACCTTCCCTCCTTCAACTTGTAGGTGTCAGGTATTTTGCCCAAGCAATGAGAAAGTCACACATTGGTACAATGTAAATGCTACATCAATAGTTGTTATACTACATTGTGTAGGGAAAAATAACAATAAAGAGTTTGTACATATTTAGTACAGATGTGATTTTTTTGGTATTTTGTATTTGAAGTTGGTTGAATCTGCAAATGTGAAACCCAAGGATGAAGAGCACCAACTAGGTTTACTTCTTGCCCCATACAACCTCTATTCTTAGAATCAGCTGTTCCTAGAAGACCCTCATTATTCTTCCCACTCTAGACTTTGTTCAACTGTACAGTGCTGCTCTCATTTAATTGAAGAAATCTTAACTTCTTCATAAGCTTGTTAGAGATGCCATAAAAAAGTACCATGAAGGGCAGGTTCAAACATAAATGCATCGCCCCAGAGTTCTGGAGGGAATATATTTGGAATCAGATGTTAGCAGGGTTGATTTTTTCTGAGGGATATAAGGAAAAAAATCTGTTCCATGTCTCTTTCTCTTAGCTTCTGGTGCTTTGGTGGCAAGCTTTGCTATTCCATGGCCGCTGATTCATTTACTCAGCCTCTACCTTCATCTTCACGTGGTGTTCTTATGCGTGTGTGCCTGTACCTGAAATTTCTCTTTTTCTAAAGACACTAGTAAGGCTGGGGATTTGGCTCAGCGGCCTAAGTGCCTGACTGGCAAGTGCGAGGTTGTGAGTTTGATCCCCGGTGCAGCAAAAAAAAAAAAAAAAAAAAAAAAATAAGACACTAGTCATACAGATTAGGACTCATCTGCATTTTAATTACATGATTGCCTCGTAATGAATTATATGTGTAACAACTCTATTGGTATGATTTCCTCCTAACTATATGTACAATAACTGCTTTTCTAAACAAGGTGGAATTTTGAGATACTAGCCATTAGGATGGAGTTGACACAATTTAATTCATAACACCTTCCTTCAAAGCTTAGAGAAAATATCACCTTGTCCAGAAACTTTTCCTTGAAACTTCTAGTTAAAATCTCTTCTGTGTTCTTAAATTGCTGGTTTTCTATGTGCATTCTTCCTTTCATAACATTTATTTCACTAACTCATTCATTATCTATTTTATACCTACAGATATGTGGAAATAATAATGATTTTGTTTTCCTTCAACAATAGGTTTTTATTTGTGACACATCCCTACAGTAAAAGATGACTAATGAGAGAAAAACAAATGCAAGTTTATTAGCATGTGTACTTCACAGGTAAAGATTTGTTCTCTGAGAAATAGCTTTGAATTTCAGTTTATATAGCATCTTCAATACAGAATAATAAATTTTATGAGAAGTGACAAGACAAAGCAAAAAGATATGGCATCTCTAGGAGTTGTAAACTATGGGAAGGCAAATAAATAGCAATAAAGTCTGGTTAGTAAATATTTTTCATGTAGATTCCTTTGATTTTATCTGTACCTAAAAAATCACCTGAAGAAATCTTTAGTAGTCAACCTTTGTTGTACCCGGTAGAGAGAAGAGGAGGATAACTTTTGTCTGAGTGAGTCTATGTCTTGCTTTTAGAAAAATAGAAGGAAGGCAAAGAGCTTTCCAGTATGCACTTCTTGAATGCTTTCTTCCCAACAGCCATCATATTTGGGGATTACATGTTTTGGTTTCCCCGCAATGTTAACTTCGTGTCTGGGAACATGAAGTAAATAAGATACACCCTCTCACTCAAGGTAGCTCCTAGACTAATGGGAATGGAACTAAAAGTTCTGGAAGTGCAGAAATTTCCATGTCTTTGTACATAATACATTTTTGTTGCATTCAATAATTAATTTTCAAATTAATATCTTTTGTGATAGACATACTAAGAAGCAATGCTATAACAAAAGAAGAATATTTTCATAGAACAGATGTTTACTTTTAGCAGGAAAAATGAATGAGCTTCTGGTAGACCAAGCAGGAAGCAACAGATCCCAAGCCTAGGTGGCAATAGTCTGGAGAGGCAGGGAAGAATGTGTGACGTGTGAGAGGCTGAAGGAGCTGAGAACACCTGGAATATAGCGGTGTCAGGTGCATTGTTGGAGACATGAGAGTTATGATGTGAATTTTTAAAAATCATGATTAAGAAATCAGATGTGACATGATAATGAATACACTTCTTGTTCTCCCCAAATTTGCCTAAAATCTCAAAGTTGAAGGCAATCGTTAAAAGGTACAGCAGCCTTTTTATTAGGTCTTATTGAAAACAGTACAAAGAAACCTCTCTTTGGCTTATGTAAGAATTCACAGTGTTGCTAAAGGAAAGGAGTAACATAGACGGTGAATCTTGTGCTTAAGTGGGAAGTATTTTGAACTTTCTCTTCCCTTCTCTTCCTTTCCTGGGACAACAAGGAGAGGAAAAAGGAGAAGGAAGAGGGAGGAGAGGGAAGGGAGAGAAGGAGAGGGAAGAGGAAAAAGGAGGTGAGAGACAGAAAGAGGGAGAGACAGAGAGAGAGAGAGGCATTTTGGAGAGATACCATGAGTTGATGATTGTTCAACTATAGAAATACTGAGGTCCTTCCCCTGGACCTGGCAGAGTAGCAGACAGTGAGCAACAGATGGGAAAATACCTGGCTGTGTGCATTGCTTCACTAGAGAATCCTGAAGGCCCGATGCAGAGTAGAGCTATACATGGCAACAAGACTGAGAGTAACAGCAAGGCGTTTTCCACTCTCACTTGTTGTAGCTGAGGGTACCTCACAGAAGAGTTGTATCACGGAGCAATGGTAACTCAGTGGTAAGACATGCTGTCTTATCCTATATACTGGGTCAGGGGCCGCTGGGAGGGTGGGAGGGCATGGGGGTTCTAGAGGGGTCCAAAACAGGATCACTGGTGAGTATTTCACCACCCAGTACATTTAATAAGAAGTTATCTTGTGGCAGATGCAGAGTTGCTAAAGATTTTAGGCCAAGTAGTTGCACTATCATTTTAGAAGACAACAGTAAGTTCTACATGTCACTCACATCCCAATTATTGCATTCTCAAGCAAGTCATCGATTTCTCTGCTTTGGCCCGTTTTCCTTATTTCTAATATTTACTCTAATAATTATATTTTCCTGTCTTACAATGAAGTGAAATACAGGCTGATTTTACACTTCTTACTGATATTCTTTGAAAAATGCCTGATATTCTTTGATAAATGCCTCTCTAGCACACTTGCATGTATGCCTAATGGAAATGGATACTCCCTTTCTCTTTCTTTTTCCTTTCTTTCTTTCTTTCTTTCTTTCTTTCTTTCTTTCTTTCTTTCTTTCCTTTCTTTCTTTCTTCTTTCTTTCATCCTAGCAATCTCTCTGTGAAAAACTTCATAAATACAAGAAGAAAATTGCATTATTATTATTATTATTATTACTATTATTATTATATTTGGTACCAGGAATCAAACTCAAGACCTCACACTTGACAGGAAGGTGATTGTGCCGCTGAGCTATATCCCTGGCCCTACATCCATATTATTATAGAACTACTATTAAAATTTCCACTACTATGAAAGCAGAGACAATGTCACATGTGTAGCTATATTTCTGAATTTATCTAGTAGCCAATAACTGTTATAGCCAATAACTTTTGGTTGAAATCCAATACTTAAAACTATTTTGGTGGCTTTAAATCTAATAATTCCCATAGGACATGTAGCAGGCTGGTTCTGACTGTTCCCTGTGGTCTACTCTTTTCTGCTGGTTTTCTTTCTTATTGTCTTATCTACTCATAGGCTTTGTCTTGTCACTGTGTATAGGACCTTGGTTTCCAAAAATTTCTCTAGAAATAATCTGAGGTATAGAACAATATTACATTTCTCCAGAAAAATTATTGTCTGTTTCTGTAAGTATTTGGGGACATTGGCTATTATGGGTTGTTTTAATCTAATTTTGGTTTGAGATTTTCTAGTTAATCTGAATGGTTTGGAGCCAGGGTAAGGGAGGAGGCTGGTTTACTTTTGGCCACTTTTACTCCTGAAGTATAGTCTTTTGGGATCCAGATTTAAGATGCCAGTAGTTTACCAAGCTTTGTGTTCAGCCTTTACACTTTTTTTAAATAACATTTTTATTTTGTGGAAAAAAGTTAAAACAAAATTTCATAAAATAATAGAAAAAGGAATAGTTAATGCATTACATGTTGTCTTTAAAGTAGATACTTAGGATGCAAAATATGGGCATAAAACTTTCTCCAATTGATATTAGCACAAACAAATTAATACTGCTTTTTAATGAACTAAGAGACACTAACAGTATAACTGATTTGCATTTTCCCCTTGCCTCTATTGTCTTCCTTTTTCACCCATTCTGGTTCCTTTTTTCCTTTTTAACAATTTCTTCCTATTTCACAGTATCTACTGTGCATTTTAGACCTTAATTATTCCTTCAGGTTCTTACACCAGGGAAACAATATGATGTTTACATATATGAATCTGATTTATTTCATTTATGAGTATGGTCTCAAGTTGTATCTATTTATCTATAAGTCTCAAGTTTTCCTTCTTTATAGCTTAGTAGTACTCCATTGTATAAAAATACCACATGACAAATAAGTATATGAAAAACATGTTCAACATCACTGGTCACTCAAGAGATGCAAATTAAAACAACGCTGAGATTCCATCTCACCCTAGAAAGAATGGCTGTCATCAAGAAAACAACCAAGGACAAGTGCTGGAGGGGATGTGGGGAAAAAGGAACACTTTTCCACTACTGGTGCAACCACTGTGAAAAATCAGTGTGGGAGAGTCCTCAAAATACTAGGACTAGAAGTCCCATTCCATCCAGCTAGTCCCCTTCTGGGTATCTTCTTAGAATTAGAAATGTCATACCACAGTGGCACATGTGCACCCATGTTTATAGCAGCACAATTTGTAACAGCTAAATCTTGGAACAACCCAAATGCCCATCAATCGAGGAATGGATAAAAAAAGCCCTTATACTTTTAAGGCTGTAGAAACTCTTTGAAGTCCTCAGCTGCCCCAGAATCAGCCCTGGTAGATGGACTGACCTTATCAGAACAAATTCCTTTTTTTTTAAGTCAATCGTTCTGCTATTTTATTATTATTATTATTATTCTAGCATCTCTCTGATGCCTTCAAGCAGATAGTTTTTATCTCTAGTGAATCTTTCTAACTTTCCTCAATGAGTGGGTTCGAAACACATAGTACATCACTCTAGATGTTGAGTCTTGAAACCCACAGTGTTGAACTGACCCAATGCTTTTCTAACTTTAAAAGAATGACATTGGTTTTGGCAGATTTTAAATTAAATGTAGCAGGAATCCTGGATTGAAAGTTGGGTAACATTTTGAAAGCTACCAGGAAATGCTAATAAATATCAGTTCTGTGCCTCTAGAGTTTGGCCAAGTGCCTCCTCAACTTCAGACTGATACAGAATGCACTGAAACCTTCATGAAAGTCAGTCTTAACTACCTATACATCTGCTTTTATCTTGGTTATAATAAAATTTAAGAATTAACATCATGGTAATTTAAACTGTTTTCAGAGAGAGTACACTTGTCAAAATAACAGGACTTGTCAAAAGGCAAAAAGAGAGAAGCTATTCAAATAGGCCCAGCAAATCAGACCACAGATGCAAAATTTGTTCTGCAGGAATTTCAACCTTATTTATTCATCACTATTTATTCATTTGTTGTATCTATGCCCATTCATTAAGACTCTGGGTATTAGAAATATAGTGATGCATGCTGAAGTTGGGAAGAAAACATTGCAAAGGGAAGCGATGATTCTGTTCTCCAAGAATATGGCCCACTTCCAGACATCACTTTATATTCTATTGCTCTAAAAAACACCCAAAACACAACCCTGGTGTTTTGTTTTACCACCTAAACACTTTAGGACTGAGTCCAAAAATTGGAGCTTTGTGTCAACAAGAGGCGACCATCTGCAGAGAGCATAGTGAAGTGGAGAACAGCATGATTTGGCATGATAAGGACAGCATCCAGATGTCTTTGGGACAGGCCAGTCAAAGAAATTGATGCTCATGGTCACCTGAGTTCCATTTTCCTCTCAGTAAGTATTGCCCTGTGTATAGATGGTCCTCTCCTAGGTAACAATTCCTTTCTCTTACCTCACCTTTCTTTTAATCATGACCAAGCAAATAGCACAGAAAGAATCCTGCTCACATGAATTATTGGCTATCTGGAATGGGGCCACAGATATGACAGAGCTGCTCTCACTATATTTACAGATGAGAAGCTTTATTTAAGGACTGAATAAGAACTGGTCATTTTCAAACTCTATAACCTAACTTACTTCCTGGACCCTTTCCAAGAATTCCTACCAACCCTAGGGAAAGCAACTGTTGTTCAAACATATTTTCTAAGTATGAAAGATAGAAAAGTAAATAGATTTAAAAATACTGTGGAAATTAGTCAAGTTTCTCATAATAGCTGTTCTTGTGTCTTAAAATCAGGGCTATGACTAGGAAGTTGTAATGACTACTTTTCCTCTCTCTGCACATTGTAAATCATTCAGCCAAAGGGTCACATCTCAGCGAAGTTGAAATACGTATGAATAAGTGGGCTGAACAAACCTGAGGCAGAGTGTGGATATGGAAGCTACAGACAAACATGACACAACAATAGTTTGAAGAGTTAAGAAGTACGAAGTTCAAAGGTTACAAGTGTGAATGATTTGAGAATTAAAGAGAAAAATAAGACAATCAGGGCTGGGGATGTAGCTCAGAGGCATAAGCGCCTGCCTGACAAGTGCGAGGTCGTGAGTTTGATCCTTGGTACCAAAAAAAAAAAAAAAAAGACAATAAATGCAATGGCATTAACACCACAGTCATTCATATATCCTTGGAAAAATAATCTGCTAGTGAAAGCCTTAATTATAGAATTTCACTCTTTTTACTGTTCGGTTTCTATTACACTCCTTAATTAATTAATTAAAACTGAGCCTGTTTGTTCAACTAAATTTTAATTAATACAATAATTGGGACTCATCAAACAAAGAATTGTTTACTAGCAGCGCTTTGGGACCTGTTTAATGATCAGATCAAAATGATTTATAATTAGGTGGCAATTATTTATATGTAAATGATATTGCTAAAGGGTCTGAGAAAGTCTTACAAAGTTTATTCTCAGGAGGTTAGAACTTCCTTACATACTGCTTTACTTATAATGTATATATTATTATTAATTTTCTTAGCATGGGTGATACAGACGGTAAAACAAGGTTCTAAAACAGTCTTTCCCCTGTTGGGTTATACAAATTCTAAACTTGTAGCAAGTAAATTGGTAGTGTTTTCTTATATTTTATTTGATTTAATCTTTCGAACAGAAACTCATCAGTAGAGAGCATTGTATCTGTTGACAAGAATCAGATTGAATAATTTCAGCTTAAATCAGGTTCTTTTATTTCTTCCTTTTACAGAAAACATTATAAACTGAATTGGCTGATTTATTCTTTTTCTTCCCATCCTCCTTCTTTCCTTCTATCCTTCATTTCTTTCTTGTTACTTTACAAGAATGTCCTGAACCTTTATGCGGATGGACACATTGACCAAGTGTTTGTTAAATGCAGTTTTCAACAGATACTTTATACACATACAGAGGTTTTTATTTGGAAAATTTCTCTTTTACTCTTCGTAATTCTTTTAACTTATTTGGGATAACTATTTTTTTCAGTCTCACAGATGTGGAAACTAAGTCTCAGAAAAGCGAAGTATCACACTTAAGATCAACAATTACTAATTAAAGGCATAGCTATTATTATAACATGGTCTGACATTAACCAAGCTTATGCACACAAAATTTGTAGGATAAAATATCTATGAAATGTTTCATGATTATGCCACATGGGAACATGGCCGAAACTGGCCTGCCTGTATGTAAATCATTCCTTTTGGGTCTCTATTCCATTTTTTTTTTTTTTTGTCTTCTCAGGCTAGGAAAACCCTAGTTTCTTTCCACTTTAGATAAACTTAGACGCCCACCAATTCTGTCTCCAAATGCAATCTTAAACCAAACATGAAAAATGCAGGATTTTTAAATGGTCTTTTTTCTCTAATGTTGCCTACAAATGTTTATTTTTGGCCCTAGGTCAAGACCGCTTTTTATGCTGCTGTAAGATGAAACTTGGTCCTTATCTAACGCTTTTCTCATGAAACTGAGCAAGAGGGTCATGCAATTTGGATGCACCTTTGGCTTGTAATTTTGGGTAATGTACCTATCATGAACTAGTGTCACCTTGCCTGTGATAATTTTGCATTTGTATTTGTGTAAATGCCCAGAACTAAGCATTTTTTGTTTTTGAAATGTCTAAAGCAATTTTCTTGAACAAGCACATAAACTCCACATCTCTTCTTGTAACCTTTATGAAAATGTTCAATTTTTTTTATCTTGATAGATTTGTAGAATTTAAAAAATGACCAGTAGGACAACACATTGCTTATTAATCTAGCATAAAAGTGATTTGTCCATCAAAAACAGTGACTCCAAATCCCAACAACAATGTTCCATGTAAACATTTCTGATAAGTCAAATACAACCTTAGTGAAAACATGATAGTGAAAATCGGGTAAATTTCATTTTTTTTATTTTTATGTATATGCATATATTAAAACAGATATGTTGTTATAAAGTATTTGCATATGCATGAAAGTAAAATATTAAGCATGTACATGTAAGCAAAAATATGCTATTTTGTATATATCTCATATGTATATATTTTATATACACATAGAACATATATATTTATATGTCCCCAAAACCCTTGATCTGAGGTTATCTCACTTTTCCTTTGGTAAGCTGTAAAAATACATATATGGACTGATTTATCCTAGATGAGAAAAAGATGGAGTGTTTTCAGAGAGACTCCTGCTTATGACTTTACTGTCATGTACATTTTGTTCTCATTATTATTCTTGACTAAACCCTTGGTGAAAGAAATAAGAACAGGAACTGGAAGATGTGACATTTGAATTGCATCAACAATTTGTGTATCATACTTAAGTTGATGACATTGCCATTAAATAACCTTACTATACTAGCACATGGGAAAGAGTTGCTTACCTAGAATTCTTTCCACATCCCCAGTCTACCCTCTTTAGTCCTACACGTTCAGTTGACAAAAGCTAATGCAGGACAAATGTAAGCCATTTTCAACGTGTGGGTAAAGATGATGTTACTGTTAGATTATTTATATATTTCTTTATGTTACTATTATTTATAATTTTAGATTTTATTACTTAAAACTAAATCATATTATTAAAAATAAATTTCATCATATCTTGGAAACACTTGCATGTAGCTCCTGCACTGTTCAACATGAAGTATTCTAGGAAATCTAAAACACATCTGATGCCTCCCTTGGGGCTTTGCTGCTGCTCCATGAGCTTGCAAAGGTACCTTTGGGCATCGTAGTCTTCTAGTATATTCTGCTCCACCAGGAATAATTGCCAATGCATGCAAGTCCCATATTACTATTTACATAAATGAGCAAGAGGTGGAATGCCTCCCTTACCCTGTGTTATAATTTGTCAGAAAGTTCTGCAAATAGCACTTCTTGTATACTAACATTTCCAGTGTTTTTGTATGAAACTACTTTTTCAGTTTTTTATTAAGTTTTTTTTTTCTCTTTCTGTACATACATTGAGGATGGGGATGTGTTTCAGTGACAGTCACTATTTTGCACTCAAATTTCTTTTTCTTTTTCAATGACAAAGATGTCGTGATAAATGTGTTATCCCTGGTGCCTAGTTCCTTACAGATAAATTCTTTTACAGGAAACTTTTCAGACCCTGTGAATACAAACCTGAGTCAGGGCCATACCAAAGTTTTCTGCACATTTCAGAATATCGGCATATGACATAGATTGAATTAAAGATAAAATTCTTGCCACAGAATTAAGAACACATTTATAAACTAATAGAACTGAAAAGTCAGGTGATACTCTGATGCTTCATCACAAAAAAGACAAAAAAATTTAATGACAATTTCAGAGGAAAGCAACTTAACATTTAATAGCCATACTATTTGTTAAGAGGAACATAAGTGAATTATTAAAAGTCAGCTTGGAATTTCAACTTTGACTAAAAATTTTGATGAAAGCAACTCTAGAGATGGAAGCCTGATTTTGCTACTTATTTCTTTTCTTTTTTTTTTTTAACACAACAAAGCATTTCAAAATAGAACACTGTAACCAATACAGGTCTTCAAAACATAACAATAGGAAATTAACAGTGGCTACCCTCTTGTAGTGTCTCTTGTTTTCTTCAAAATGGTTGTTCATACATTCACACACAATAAACTCAAAAAAAAAAGAAAGTAATATGAAACTAGATAAAACAAGAGTGAAAGCATTACAGGCCTTCAAATCAGACAATAAGAAATCAACAATGGCTACCTTAATGTCTTCTGTTTTCTTCAAAAAAGCTGTTCCTATCTTCTCACATATTGCAATCAAATAGTAGAAAAGAGACTTAAACCAATCAAATCAAAGAATAAAAGCATTATTGGACTTCAGAAACTTTTCCCCATATTTATCGGGGATTTTCTATCTTATTAAGTCTTTCAATTTCTTACACTAGGGAGACAATGTGGTGCTTACACATGTGTTTGATTTATTTCACTTATGAGTATGGTCTCAAGTCTCATCCATTTACCTACAAAGGCCTCAATGTGATCCTTCTTTATAGCTGAACAGTACTCCATTGTATAAAAGTACCACATCTTTTTTATCCATTCTTCGATTGATGGGCATTTGGGTTGTTTCCAAGATTTGGTTACTACAAATTATGCTGCTATAAACATGGGTGCACATATGTCACTGTGGTATGATGATTTCACTTCATCTGCGAATATACCCAGAAGCGGAATAGCTGGGTCAAATGGGACTTCCAATCCTAGCTTTTTGAGAAACCTCCAGCCTGATTTCCACAGTGGCTGCACCAGTCTACACTCCCACCAACAGTGGAGAAGGGTTCCTTTTTCCCCACAGCCTCTCCAGCATTTGTTATTGGTGGTTTTCTTGATCCTGGCCATTTTTTTCTGGAGTGAGATGGAATCTCAGAGTTGTTTTAATTTGCAATTCTCTAATGACCAATGATGCTGAATATTTTTTCATGTAGTTATTTGCCATTCATATTTCTTCAGCTGAGAAGTGTGTTTTCATCTCAGATGCCCATTTTGGGACTGGGTCTTTGAATTTTGAGGGTCTGATTTTTTAAATTCTTTATATGTTCTAGATAGAAGGCCTTTGTCTGAAGGACAGTTGACGAAGATTTTTTCTCATTCACTCTGTTGGAGATTTCTTTTGACATGCAAAAACTTTTAAATAAAACAAGATTCCAGTTGTTGATTC
>RJWT010040239.1:0-12528 GCA_004365215.1 Cuniculus paca
GAGGCTTCTGAGGAAAACCTGAAGGCCATGGCCACATCTCAGTTTCATTTCAACCTTCGGACGGCCAGAGACCTCAGCACATTTTCCCAAAACATGACGCAGATCATCAAGGATGTAACCAAGTACAGGGAAGAAGTCAATGCTAATATAAAAGGCAAGAAAGCCCTTGGGTGAAAAGTTGCTCAACCCCCATGGCATCTGCATCTGTCCACCTTCATCTGTTGCAGCTTGCAATTGGTTTTCATGATTAACTATATTGAAGTACTGGGGCTTTCTGCACATCCCTCTCTTCTGTCTCTATTTGCGCTGTTTTCTCTCACAGGAACCCTCATGCATTTCTTTGCCTTCTTGCAATTGAATAACTTCTTCATCATTTCAATGTCCACTCTATACTCTTACCCTCTTGCAGTACTTGCAAGTTTCTTTTTGAGTTTTAGAGTTCCTCGTGTACACCTTATGACAGCACTTCCCATAATTATCCATGTCTATATTTGTCCTCCCCTCCCCCAACATGGTGCTGTCATAATCCCAGCATTGGACCATGAATCAGTCACAAATTCTATGAGCCTGCCCCCATGACTCTATGAGGCTATAGGGGGACACCTAGATACAAACCATAACATTCTGCCCCTGGCCCCCCAAAGATTCATGAACATCCTTTATGCAAAAGACATTTAGCCCATCTGTAAGTGTTGCCAAATTCCTAATAGTTTCAGCATTGCTGAAAAGTCCAAGTCCCAAGTCTCCTCTGAGATTTAAGGCAAACTCTTAGTTGTGAGCCCCTATACTAATGAAAACCAAGTTAAACACTTCCAACATTCAATGGCACAAGATAAACATTGCCATTCCCAAGGGTACAAACAGGGGGACTCAAAGAATTGTGACCAAAACAAGTCCAACATCTGGCAGGGCAAACATTCAGTCCATGTGCTATGTGCAACATCCAAAGCAATCTGTGGCAAATTGTGAGCTCCAAGGGGCTTGTGTGGCTCTGCCCTTCTCTCTTAGCCTGTTTTGCTCCCTCCTCGCAACTTTCCTTAGATGATCTACATTCCTGACTTTTCCAAATTTCTGGGGTTTTCACTGCACCTTTGGTTTTACCCTCACAGCATCACATTTTGCCCTCTCAGAAACACACTGCCTGGCTTTCCAGGCCTTCTGAAATTGAGGTGGAAGCATTTTTAATCTCAGAACTCTCGCATTCTTCCTGCACCTAAAACCACATGGATGATGCCAAGGTCTGCTGCCAGTTGGATAAATAGCCAGGATTTCTTCTCTCTTTTCTGTAGGGGTCAAGTGCCTGGATTGATGGCCACTCTGAACCTGATTCTGAGAAACAAATTCTCTGTGCTGCCCCCATGACTGTATGAGGCTTTGAGGGGACATTCAGGCATAAACCATAACAATGAGCAAGCACAACAGAGAAGTGCCCGACAAGTGTGTTGTGTTGATGAGATTATCCAGCCCTTCTCTGGAGGAAAGCAGAAATAATAATAATCCCCAGCATACTGGGCTTTCTTGGTTGCTATAACTATGAGCTGATTTTTTAAAAAAAATGTCTCATCAGGCTCATCTTTAATAACAAACATATTTCCTGAAAAAAAGTTTATTTCCTTTGTAACATTATATGACCAGTGGTAGGGTACCAAGTGTCTTTTTTGTATTTGGGTAACTAGGTTGGTGATGGCTCTTCTATCTTCAAATATAACTTTAAAGGTGCCCCAGGAATTGGCACACAACTGATGGAAGGGAAAACATATGGAAGATCACCCACGTGAGTGTTTTATGAGCCAAGTCTTGAAGATGCACTCCTTCTACTTACATTTCACTGGTCAGATCTTAGTCACATAGCCACTCTGAACTGTCAGCATGCTGGAATATCAGGTCTAGTTCCATACCCAGGAAGAGGAAATGAGTTTCGGAAAACATCTGGAAAGTTATATTCAGTTAGCGATTCTCCTGAGGCACTGGGGAGTCCTTTTCCTTTCACTCTTTCTGTAACTCACTCCCCCTCCCTTGGGGAAAATATAGACGCCATACAAAATTCTTAAGGGGTATGGCAGAAGCATCCTGTGACCCTCTACCTTGGAAACCTTGAAAATCCTCCAACCCTGTTGATGGCTGTAAGCCTGAGCTCTGCAGAACATTGAAGCTCTACTGCCTCTTTAGAGGGCTCTGCATATTGATTATGCTTCTCTTGTTCCTCTTAACTTACCTCACAGCAAAGGAGTACAAGATATTGCCTGGAAGGACCCTTGCTTTTAGAGGTTAAGAGCAAGGGTTTTGAGGGTCAGGAAGGTCTGTACTCAAACCTTGGGTTGGCAGCTTGGGGCCTTGAGTAAGTTACTTAACCTCTGAGCCTAAGTTTCCTTAATTTTAAAGTGATTGTAATAGTGTCTATCTTGTAATATGAGTGAGAAGGCATGTATGGCATTTAGTGTGCAGTCTACTGTTACTGGTAGTAACAACTATTTGCAGATAAACACAAACCCAAACAGGTCATGTTCAGGGCTTGTGTTAGTCAACTATGTGGGACCCAGAGTAGATTGGAAGATTTATGAGAATTATTTTTAATTCTACAAATTTTTTTGATCTCCTACCAGGTGCCAGGCACTAAGGAGTTAGAAATAAGTCATGCCTTTTGCCTTCTAGGGTTAGGGAAGATAATGGGTAGTTTTTGGCAGGACTGAGTTTATCTTTTGGCAACACTTTTCACAATGGTGTTCATCTGCCTGTCCTTGGAGCAGGAGTTTGATGTGAACATGGTGTACTCTTCCTTAGATTTAAGATCTATATGACCAACTGCTTACATGAAATCACCTACTAGATGCTCAATGGTATATGAAATGGAGCTCCTAGATCCCCCTTCCCCTATAATTTAGTTTTTCCTTGTTATCTTACCTGTCTTAGAAAAAAAATACCACCACCCTCCGCTCAGATGTTCAGGCTTAAAGCCCAGGAATTTTCACCATATCTTCATTTGTTTTCAACACTTGTGTCCAATTTATCAAGTTTTCTGTTCTACCTCTAGATTGTGTATTAAACCACATTGTTATTATCCTTTTTAGAGCTATTATATCCTTCCTGGATGATGGCAGTTGTCTCTTAATTGTCATTGCTGAATTTGTTATTTCCCTTCAACAACTGGAGTGACACTTAAGAGATTTCACTCAGATCATGACTGCTAGATACCTAGGCCTGTCTCCCTCTGATCCCACCCAGCACTGTCTTCCTGCTTTTATTGACTCTAGCTTCAGTGGGTTTTATTCTTCTTCCTACTTCTCGGAATTCTTTCTACCGCAATTCCTTTTTCTTCAGAATTCAACATGACTGAATCTTCTTCATTCAGATTTCAACCCAAATGTGATCTTCTCAGAAAGGGCTTCCCTGACTTCTTCATGTCTCAGGTCCTAAGTCAGTGCCTCTCTGACCCCCCTCTGATTTCCCCCACCACATCCCAAGCACAGTTACTCAATCAAGTCATCTGTTTTATTTACTCCGTAGCACTTATTCCTGCCTGAAATAATGTGATCTTTTTATCTGTCCTCTCCATACAATGTGAGCTTCCTGAGGTAAGAGATGCCCCTGCTAGCTTATCTCTGCATGTCACACAACTGTAGTGGTGGGCATGGCGGTGGTGATGAGTGTGAGTGTGGTTGTGACAGAGGAGGTGGTCTGTCAAGGATAATGAAGGTGGTGGTGGTGATCAAGCTGGTAAGGAATATAATTATGGCAATGGTGGTGGTCACAGAGATAGTGGTAGAAGTGAGTATGGTAGGAAAACTGGTAAGTAGCATTCTTCAGGTAGAGGAAACAGCGTATGTGAACCTCTAAAGTGAATGACCCTTTAAGTCTTATGTAGATTTTTGATCATTTGTTCACTAAAAGAAAACAGTACTAACTACATCTGTCATGACTACCGCTATTTTCAATGCCTTTGACAATCAGTAAAAGACCTTCTCACTCTGGGACAGGGGACTATATTAATCCTCATACATTTTCTCTCTCTACAGTTCCTTCTGCCATCTCCTGCCAGAAAGATTCACTTGCTGACCTTGTATTTCTGGTGGATGTGTCACTTGGGACCAGGCAAAATTTAAACAATCTTCAGGAATTTCTGGACAACATTACTGGATCCTTGGATGTGAAGGACAGCTGTACAAGACTGGGACTGATGAGTTACAGTGATAGCACAGAGATTCTTTCTCTTCTGAAATCAAGCACAAACCAATCTATATTTCAGCAGCACATCAGGAAGCTTTCCCTCCATGTTGGGAAATCAAATGCTGGGGCTGCCATTGAGCAGATGAGGAAAGAAGTTTTCTCAGAAGCTAATGGCAGTAGAAGGGCACAGGGAGTCCCTCAGATTGCAGTTCTGGTCACCCACAGACCCTCAGATGATGGGGTGCGTGAGGCTGCATTGAACCTTCGGCTGGAGGGTGTGACTGTATTTGCTGTGAGCATCCATGGGGCTAACTATACTCAGCTAGCTGAAATAGCATCTTACCCTGAAGAACAGAGAGTTTCCACAGTGAACTCCTATGCAGACTTGGTACTTTATAGCCCCAAGTTCCTGAAAAAGATCAAGAATGAAATATGGACTCAAGTTTCTATTCATGCTGAACAAATGGACCTTGATAAAACTGGTATGTTTTTTGAATTTTTTAAATTGTAATTAATCTGAGTGCCTACCATTAGAGCAGAAATGAGGCCTGAAAATACTTGGATAAGGGAATTTTTAGGACTTGTGGGAATGTTCTAGAACTGGGTTTTGGTGATAATTGAATAACTTCATAAGCATCGTTGAGCAATATACTTACAATGATCAATTGTGTAGCATGTAAGTCATATCCTAATGAAACATAAAATACTTCAGTAGTATGGGTGGACATAAAGAAGAAAAGCACCTATATTCCTATATTCAGGTAAAACCAACACATCTCTTATCTTTTAATCTCTTTTCCCTCTCTTTCCGCTACTTCTACTCATACACACATAGACCCACAAAGAGCTTTTAAAAATGATATCACATTGACTAGATCAGTACTAGATAACAGACATTTCTGTGATGATGGCAATGATCTCTGTCTGGACAGTCCAATAAGGCCTCCACCAGCCACATGTGGCTACTGACTACTTGAAATTTGGCTAATGTGATGGAAGAACTGAATTTTAAATATAATTGAAAATTAATTCCTTTAAAAGGTTCCTTGTATCTAGTGTCTGTTGTGTTTGACAGTGCAATCATATACCATTGGTAACTAATATTTGTTGCAATCACTTTTGGATGTGACTAAAGAAGAAATCAAAACAGGAATGATCTGAAACAGGATAAAATTGCTTTTACCGTTTCACATGTAAGTCTAGAGGTAGGCTGACTGAGCTGGTGTAGTATACCCTAGTGTCATGGGCCTTGTCTCTTTTTATGTCTTAATTTTTTTTCCTTTGTGTTTCTATATTTCCAGGATCATAGTTCAGGATTACTACATTGCATCCACATCTGGCAAGTAAAAAAGATGAAAGGCCTCCTCTCTCTTTCTTTAAGGGTGCTTTCAGAAGTTACACACATGATTTCTGTTCACATTCCCTTGGCCAGAGTGTCACACATAGGAAATTGGAGTTGGGAAATATAATCTTTTTAGGGGCAGCCATGTACTGAGGTAAAAACTGGGGACTCAGCATAAAAGGAAAAAAAAAAGGCAATAGATAAATCAGTGTTACCTGCTTTGCTCACTGTTCTGTCAACTTTATGTCATGACCATTTTGTGTATTTCCTTAAATATTCTTTTGCAGTATTTTTTAGGTTGGCAGCAATATTTAATTGTATGATTTTACCATAATTTGTGCAACATAAATTGTTAAGCACCATAGATTATTGTCAATGTGTTGCTTTTATAAGACTCTCATTTCTATGTCTGTCACCACAGTTAGGATTTCCTCACATTTTCATCTTTTTAATTGTTCTTCATCATCCTAGTGAAGGATGTCCTAGTTAAGATGCTTTGTATATCTGCTCTAGTTTTAGAGTTTTTTGGGGGGAGTGAGTTGAGATAGGGTTTTGCGGTGTAGTTTAGGCTTGTCTTGAACTCTTGAACTCACTGTGTAGCCCAGGGTGGCATTGAACTCATGGCTATTCTCCTCCCTCAGTCTCCCAAGTGCTGGGATTAGAGGTGTGCAGCACCAGGCCCGGCTACTAAGCTCTTTTCAAAGGCACATGCCAAGAGAGGTCAATGTGACTTTGACCTCATGTAATTCTGAGATAATTTTGCCTTCCCTTATTTTCTCTTAATATAAAACACTTCCAAACAATTGAAACTGGGACCTGGCAACTCTCACATAGAATGGAATTTTAAACTTCAAATGATATACAGGACTGATTTTAAACTCAGACTCGTCACTCGTCAATTGAAGGCAGGTTTAAGGATGCATCTTAGGCCAGCCCCTGGATGGTTGGAATGTAAGTACTGCAAGGCAGCAGCAAGAAATGAATCTCCTGTCATATCCTGAGCAATATATAGGGGAGACTTTCAGAGCAGCAGCCACCTTGGTCTGGTATTGACTATTAGAGTACAGGAGGGCTGTATAGGATGGTCTTCCTCAGGGAGTTTGCAATAATATGGCAGAAAACTATTACAGTCATGAAAATTCTAAATGGGAAGGTAGGGAACCAAGGCTAGGGCAGGGGCCACCTTTATCTTCCCTAAGGCCTTACTAGGTAGCTTCTTATTAATCCAGTTGCTCTCCAGCATTGGTACCTGACTTAGGTTGGGTGCCTTGAAAGCAAGATGCCAGGCATGGCTTCACATGAATTTGATATATGAGGAAGTTTGCCAAGGCAGGACTAGAAACTGGTAGGGAAGTGAGGAAATCAGACCAAGAAGTAAAGGATGACAAGAAAAGTGTTATGTAAGTTAAACTGGTTCCCTCCCATGGTGCCATTGTAGAGACCCTTGAGTCCCATCCTAGGCAGGGGACAGCGTGCCTAGAGAGTCTACATTCCAGCACATAGAGGAATCCTGCTTCAAACCCTCAGGCATGTGCCACCATACCCAGCTATCAATATCTCTGTTTGAAAATCAAATGTATAACTCTATAGTGTGCTGTTTCTCTCTTTCTCTCATGTGCATGTCTGTATAGGTGAGATCTTGAGCCAAGATCTCAGTCCAAGCAAAATTTTGTAATAATGAAAATATTCTTTATCCATTGTCTAGTATGATGCCAACCACATGGAACTCTTAAGCACTTGAAATGTGTAGATGAACAGTTGACTTTTAATTTTATTTTATTTTAAGTAGTTAAATTGACAGCATTATAGCAGTATATGACTAGTGGCTTGTGTGTTAGACAGCACAGGTCTAGGAAGGATTGGGTGGGTTGAGTTGTCATAGTTACCTGCTGTGACTCACATTTTCTCTCTGTCACTGCTGACAATCAGTGCTTTTCTTCTGGGGCACATCTATTACTTCTTGATTAGATTAAAACTCGATTCATTCAGCTTACAGTCAAGCTTTGAAGCCTTCAAATCAATCCTGTCTTTTGCAGATGACTGCTTATCTTTGCCCTAATACTTTATGTATTGATTTCATAATTTAAGTCTCACAGTAAAACATTTCCAGTATTTCTGATTTTACAAAGAACAATTGTTCAAAGCCTACACTAGTGTCAGTAGTCATAAATTGACCAAAAGCTGCCATAAAATAATTCTTTTTTAAAATTTGAGTCAGGGTCTCACTGTGTTGTTTAAGTTGGCTTTGAACTTACTACGTAGCCCAGGGGCCTTGAACTTGCTGCAATCCTCCTGCCTCAACCTCCTTGAGGCTGGGATTATAGGTATCTTGGTTAATTTTCTCTTGTTGTTGAGACAAAATACCTGAAGCCCAAATTGAAGCAAGGAAAACTGTATTTCTTGCACTTTGTTGGACGTTTTAGTCTATACTCAGCTGGCTCCTAGGCAGGGTGATGTGGCAAAGAGGTAGCCATTCATGGTGACTGCAAGCAGCAAGAGCAAACAGGGCAAAAGAGGAAAAACATACCTCCTTCCCTCCCTTATATTGTATGCCAACTCCACCCCTGGGTGGGTACAATGCTCATATCGCTAATCCCAGCATTAGACAATGAATTAATCACAAATGCTAGATCCAGCCATCTCCATGACTGTGTGAGTGGCCACCTAGACACAAACTGTAACAATAGGCATGCCCACCACATCTGGCCTCAAAAGACAATAATTCTGAAATGATTAAATTATCTTGCATTTTAAAGATCAGTTCATATACTCAACCAGATAATGACATAAATAACTTTCTCCTACCCAGTTTCAGTGAATGACAGCATAGAAAATAAGTAGACTAAAAGAAAATGAAAGTACTTTTCTCATAGACTAAACCTAACAAAAGGGGGAATATTGAGAGGTCTTTGATGTGCCAGACTTACTGGGCTGGAGTAAAGAACTAGGCAGAGTCTCTGTTCTCAGTGAGCTGACATTCTGTGGTAGGAAACAGGCTGGGATCATGAACAAATGAATAAGGTCATTCCAGGAAATACTATGAAGAAAATACAAGAAGTAATAGGGTAGATAGTGAATTGTGTACTTCATCTAGAGAAGTAAAAGTCTTTTCCAAGAACTGGCACTTGACTTGACATATCTATGATGAGAAAGAACTTGGCATGGGAATATCTGGAGGTAAGAATATTCCAAGAAGAGAGGAGGGCAAGTCCCAAGGCCCTGGAGTATATCCAAAGGACAAACAGAAGCCCAAGGTTAAAGCAGAGTGAGTGAGACGAAGAATTGTTAGAAAGAGGGTCAGAGAGAAAGGCAGGAGTCAAGGCCAATCAATTTTTTATTTTTAAATTCCAATGTAATGACAAATTATTGAAGGAGGAGAGTAACATGATTTTAACTTTAAATATGTTTAGGTGTTTTGGGAGGAAGAGTTTATCAGAGGGTGAGGAAGAAAGTCATCAATCTCATGCCATTTCTCAATAAATGATAAGGCATAAACTGTCCAAGAAGGCAGGATTCAATACTAGAAAAACTATTTAACCTTGAACCTGAAGAGTTGGAAATCTAGTCCTTGCTTTACAATGAACTGGCTTTATGATCATTTTTTTTTCAAAACAAAATATTAGAAGATTAACAATGGCTAATACATTGTGTCTTGTTATCTTCAAAGTAGTTGCTCATACATATTTATATGATAGATATTTATATATATGATAGATATGAATTTCCCATCTTTCTATTCTCCTTTCCCCCATCCCAGTTGTTCTTTTCCTTCAGAGCGGTTTCTTCCCCTTTTGCTTTCACAATATCTATCGTACATTTTGGATCTTATCTACTCTTATCTACATTTTGGATCTTATCTACTCTTTCAGTTTCTTATACTAGGGAGACAATATGATGTTTACAAATGTGAGTCTTATTTATTTTACTTATGAGTATGGTCTCGAATTGCATTCAGTTACCTATGAAAACCTTGAGTTTATCGTTCTTTATAAGCTGAGTATTACTCTATTATAAAAATACCACATCTTTTTTATTCACTGGGTGGTTGATGAGCATTTGGGTTGTTTCCAGGACTTAGCTATTACAAATTGTTCTGCTATAAACATGGTTGCACATATATCACTGTGGTATGATGTTTTCAATTCTTTTGGGAAAATGCTCAGAAGAGGAATAGCTGGGTCAAATGGGACCTCCAATCCTAGTTTTTTGAAGAGCCTCCACACTGATTTTCAGAGTGGTTGTACCAGTGTACACTTCTACCAACAGCGAAGAAGTGTTCCTTTCCCCCCACAGCCCCACCAGCATTTGTTACTGGTTGATTTTGTGATGACAGCCATTCTTTCTGGAGATGAATCTAGGTGTTGTTTTAATTTGCATTCCTTGATTGACCAGTGATGTTGAACATTTTTTCATATATTTATTTGCCATTTGTATCTTTTCAACTGAGCAGTGTGTATTCATCTCAGATGTTCATTTATGGATTGGGTATTTGAATTTGAGGAGCCTAATTCTTAAAATTCTTTATATGCTCTAGATAGAATTCTTTTGTCTGAAGGACAATTGGCTAAATTTTTCTCCATTCTGCAGGTTTTCTTTTCATTCTGTTGGTGATTTCTTCTGAAAAGCAAAAACTTTTTAATAAGATGAGATCCCAGTTGTTAATTCTTTGAAGTACTTCTTGTGCAGTTTGGATTTTGCTGATGAACTCTCTGACTAACCCTATGTCTTCCAGTATATTTAGTATTTATGCTTCAATATTTAGATCTTTGATCCATTTTGACTTTAGTGCGTGGTGATAGACATGTGTCTAGTTTTAGTTTTTGACATGCGGAAAGCCAACTTTTCCAGCATCATTTATTAAAGAAGCTGTCTTTCTTCCAGTGAACGTCTTTGGCCCCTTTGTCAAAGACAAGGCATCTTGGTGTGTTTAGAGTTATGTCATCATCTTCTAATCTGTTCCACTGATCATCAGGTCTGTTTATTTATTTATTTTTTGCTGATACCAGGCCAGTTTTATCACAGTAACTTTGTAGTATAATTTCAAGTCAGGAATTGTGACATCTACTGCCTTGCTTTTGTTGCCCAGAACTGCCTTTGTTATTCTAGGTCTCTTATGTTTCCAAATGAATTCTTAGGAATTTGTTTTTCTAGTTCTGTGAAATATGCTAGTAGTATTTTGATCAGGTTTACATTAAATCTGTATAACATTTTTGGGAATGTGGCCATTTTCACTATGTTGGTTCTTCCTATCTATGAGCAAGGGATATCTTTCTATTTTCTGATATCTCCAATAACCTCCTTTTTCAGAATACTGTAATTTTCAATATATAGATATTTTGCATCCTTTGTTAGATTGATGCCTAAGTATTTCATTTTTCTGTACACCATTGTGAAAGGTGTTATTTCCCTAATTTCTCTCTCGGTGAGTTTGTTGTTTGTGTACAGGAATGCTATTGATTTTCGAGTGTTGACTTTTTATTCAGCTAAGCTGTTGAATTTGCTTATTAACTCTAGTAGTCTTTTGGTAGAGTTTTGGGGGACTTGTGTAGAGTATCATGTCATCTGCAAATAATGATAATTTAACTTCTTCCTTTCCTACCCTTATTCCTTTTATTTCTGTCTCTTGTCTAATTGCTCTGGCTAATGTTTTCAGCACTATATTCAATCGGAGTGGTGATATTTGTCTTGTCCCTGATTTTATAGTGAAAGCTTTCAGTTTTTGGCCATTTACTATGATGTTGGTATTAGTTTGTCATAGATGGCTTTTATCAGATTGAGGTAAAGACCATCTATTCTAATTTTCTGTAAGGCTTTTATTATGAATGAGTGCTGAACTTTACCAGAAGCTTTTCCTGCATCTATGAAATGATTGTGTGATTTTTGTCTTTGAGTCTATTGATACGATGTATTACATGTACTGATTTGAGCATGTTGAACTATCCCTGCATTCCTGGAATGAAACCCACTTGGTCATAGTTTATAATCTTCTTGATGATTTGCTGCATTCTGTTTGCTAGTATCTTACTGAGAATTTTTGCATAAATGTTAATTATGAAGACTGGCCTATAGTTCTCTTTTTTGGTTCGGTCTTTCTCTGTTTTTGGTATCAGAGTAATACTTGCTTCCAGAAATGAGTTAGGGAGAATTGCTTCCCTTTCAGTTTCATTAAAGAGTTTGAGGAATATTGATATTCAGTCTTCTCTAAAGTTCTTGTAGAATTCAGTTGTGAATCCATCAGGACCTGGGCTTTTCTTTGTTGGTAGGGTTCTAATTACATTTTCAATTTCCTTAACTGAAATTGGGCTATTCAGCAGTTTTATGTCTTCCTGATCCAGCTTTGGTAATCCATACATTTCTGGGAATCTATTCATTTCTTGTGTTTTCTAGCCTATGTGAATAAAGATTTTCAAAGTAGGTGTTGATGATCTGAATTTCCACAGTTGTGATTTCATCCCTTTTACCTTCATTCCACGAATTTGAGGATTTTTTGTCTTTTCTTGACAAGGTTGGCTAGAATGGGTTATCAAAATTGGTTATAATTTTGTTTATTCTTTCAAGGAACCAACTCTTCAATTCACTAATTCTTTGTATTGTTTTGTTAGTCTCAGTTGCATCAATTTGTGCTTTAATCTTTATAATTTCCTCCGTTCTATGAGCTGTCATCTTGACTTGCTCTTCTTTTTCTAGAGGCTTGAGGTGCAGCACTGGTTGTTTATTAGCATTCATTCTGTTTTCCTGATGTGAGAATTCACTGCTACATATTTCCCTCTTGGGATTGCTTTCCCAGAATCCCACAGGTTCTTTTATGTAGATCTGCATTTTCATTGAATTGTAGATTTCATTTAATTTCTTCTCTAATTTCATCTATGATGCATTGGTTATTCAGGAGGGCATTGTTTAATTTCCTTGTGTTTATGTAGTTCTTGCAGTTTCTTTTGCCATTAATTTCCAATTTAAGTGTATTATGGTTGAGAATATGTATGGGATAATTTCAATTCCTTTGCAGTTACTTAAGCAAGTTC
>RJWT010040240.1:0-12526 GCA_004365215.1 Cuniculus paca
TATCTATAGCCCCTTTTTTATTTTGAAAATATTCGTATTTTTATTTCACTAAGTTACCCAGGTAGGCCTTGAGCTTTCCATCCGACTGGCTCAGCTGCCCAAGTAGATGGGATTAAAGATATGCACCTCCATGGCCAGTGTAGGTTTTCCACTGTTTTTTTTTAAATTTCCAATACACCACAGGGAGCGAAAATGGTCTAAGATCTTGGTCTGTATCCTTGGAGTGATTACCTGAACTTCTCTCCAGTGATCAAAGACTTTGCCATGTCTCTAAAGGGAATAGCTCCGCCCCAGGATAGGGAAGTGGCCTCATGTAATTTACCTCTGTTGTCAAATATTTGCCAAAAGAGGACATCTGTTCTTTTAAAGACTGCACTGGTAAGACTGTGGATTTTCCCTCACACTCCTTTGACTGCAAGCTAGTCCGTAAGGCAATGCTATATTTAGCCTTCTTTTATAATTAGCAAGTTGCTTCTAGGGTTTCTTTGTTTTCCTGATCCTCATGTTTTACTCTATTTACCATATTGTGTTTTTGTTGCAAGCCACTGCAGTTTTTTTTTCTAATTTTGGAAAGAAGTGGGATAAGGTAGATCCAGTAAAATAATATACGACATGCTCAGAGTCTATTCACATGTCGAACAAGGGATGTGGCTGAATGCTGAAACACCTGGCTACCATGCACAAATCCCTAAGTTAAATCCCCCGTACCACAAAAAAAATTTTGTTTACATGCAACCAATGGTTTTTCAAGGATGAAAGACTCCCGAGGGACACTATATATAATGCTGACATAAACTAAAGTCATAATCTTAAGGTATTCCATTAGCCAGGCACCAGTTTTAGGTGAGAAACACTTCACTCAGCATTCCTCTTATTTTCTCATTCCTGGTACCAGAGACTTTCTCTACACCTAAGTCTTTTAAAATACCCAGAATGATAGCACTCATTTGCATATGACTATTCATAGAGAAGAAACAGTATATTGCTTCACATCTAAGGTATAGTTAAATGAAAAGCATAATTCAATCACAATAATATTAAATTTTAGAGCCAGCTTTCTTCCTTCCTTTTAAAAATTTTTATTTATTTATTTATTTAATTTTTGGTGGTACTGGTGGTTGTACCCAGGGCTATTTCACATACTGTATCTCCTGCCCTTTAATTTTTTTTTCAAGACAGTAAGCTAGGGTCTTGCTAAATTGAACACGCTGGCTCAAACTTGGAATCCTCCTGCCTTAGCCTCCCAGAGTGCTGGGATTACAGGTGCAAGCCAGCACAACCAGCTTAATCCAGTTTCTTTAGTTAACAGTGGAGGAAATAAAGTGATAAACACATTAGCTTTCCCAATCCTAGCCAACTAGTTAATGGCGGAACTAAAACCTAGATTCTTCAAATGCTTAGCCAATACAGTGCTAACATTTTCATTCATTGAATTCATACTAATTGCCATTGCCACTTGTTTTTATTAGGTACAGATCAAAATGACAGGATGAGATGAAGAACTCATATTCGTTTCAGAGATTTCATGAAACTGACCAAATTACTAGTAGAGAATACAGATTAGGTTGTTAGTTGGGGGTGACACCAGTATCCAATGCTATTAGTTATTCTGAAAAGCAGAGTGGACTAGCTTTGCTAGTGCCTACAAATGGAAAAGAGACATGGTAAGTACCTTGGGTGACCAGGTAAGGTAACTGATAGCTGTAAAGGCTTATCAATATTTGAATAGTGAAAGAAGGCTCACAGAGCATTGGAGAGGCTTCTTGTGGAGCTAATGTACAAACTATTGTATAATAAGACTCTGACAAGGCAAATAGAAATGAGATTATTTAACTTCAAGAAGAAAATGAAACCTGACTCCACATGCGAGAAGGATTATTATATAAATGCCAGTGGTGTTCTCTAACTAGAGAGGAAAGAAACAAAAAGTGAATGTGAGCTTGAGGATGTAAGAAATAGACACAAGGAAGGATCACCTAACTTAGCAACTGATTAAACAGAAATGAATTCCTAGAAGTAGATGAGGCTCTCCATCAAGTGTAATTACCATTTCTTTCAAATAGTTTAAGTGCGACTCTGTCTAAAGGAAATAAAATTTCTATATGGTCATTTTTGTTCATGGGATTATTTGAAACTTGCAGTCACTAGCAGTCAGGGTTAAAGCCTTTTAAAAATAGTTAATCATTTTCAGTTAGGAAAATTCATCTCCACTTTAAAAATAATTAAAATATTACTTGATCTTAATGAAAATACCGATTTTTCTTAGAAACAGCATGCTCTTTAATTTTAAAGGCAGAAGCAATGCAAATTAAATGTCATACAATATTAAAGATGGAAGAAAACTTGGAAACAACTTTGGCAACTTCCTCTCCCTCCTCCCTCCTCTCTTCCCTTCCGCCCTTCCCCCTCCTCCTTCTCCTCCACTTCTTTTCTGTGTTGCTGGGGATCAAACCCAGGGCCACTTGCAAACCAGGCAAGTGCTCTACCACTGAGCCACATCCCAGCCCTTTAGTGCAACTTCTTTGCTTTATATGACACCTAAGTCCAGGGAGTGCAGGTATCTAATTCCCAGTCACAGATTTGATTGAGTAGTGGCAACCCTATAAACTCAGACATTCACAAGCCAGCCTACTGGTCATTCCATCACAAAAATTGATCTTCTTAATTCATACTGAATGTTAAATATAATGTCATAGTAATAAAGACCTGGAATGGGGAAACCAGTGTTGACAGGATCACACCAACCTGGGTTGGAGGGAGCAATGAATTACTCCAAGGCATTCTGCTTATGAACACATTTTCATTGGGTGGACCTGTTCTACACAGTGCAAGACTTTAGCATTCTGATTTTCGCCCACTAAAATGGCACTAGCACTTCAAGTCATTATAAAACCAAATGACATTATACTTCTACATGACCTATAGAGGGGCAGAGAGAACACCATAGAAAATTATAGCTGTCAGCATTCCTGGTCAAGCCCCTAGAACCAATGTCTTGGTAGGTTTGGGTTGTTGTAACAGAATACCTCAGACTGGGTAACTTAAACAACAAACACTGATTTCTCACAGTTGTGGAGGCTGAGAAGTCCAAGATCAAGGTGCCAGAAGACTGGTGTCTGGTGAGAGCACTCGTCCTGGTTTCCAGGTGGCCATCTTCTCATAGTAGCCACATATAGTGGAAAGAGAGCTGGCAAGTTCTCTCAGATCACCTTTCTGACAACACTGCTACCATTCTTGAGGGTTCTACCCTCATGACCTAGTTGCCTTCCAAAGTTTCCACCTTCCAATACTATCACAGTAGGAGGAAAGATTTCAACATGGGCATTTTAGGGGGACGCAAATATTCAATGTATACTTTTAGTGACAGTGATCTCAATTATATATCTTTAAAAATCTAAGAACATTCAGTATTACTAAAAACTGACAGCAATTGGCATATACCCACTCATAATTTGAGGGACTTTATTTTATTAAGCTATTTGTATTTCTTACAAACTCTCAGACTTGGCGGCAACATGCTCAAGTTTGTAATACAGCTGCATGCACAAAAGAGTAGTGGTCCTGACAAAAGGATTGTAATTTGAACATATTAACTAAAATAACCACTTAGCTTCCCCAAATGTCATTGCTTAATTCAATTTTAAAACAAAAAAAGTATGGGAGAATATGTACATTTTAAAATACTTACAAGGTCCAGTGCTGAACCACCACCTAGGTACTCCATTATTATCCATAATTTTGAACCCTGTAAAGCCATAGAACAATTTAATATTTATAAATCTGAGCCAAAATAATATACAAGTGAAAGTGTTAAATCTTACATACTAACACAGGGATTCTAACACATAAGCTTTAAAGTGGTCTTTTGGAACACAGAATATATTTTTCCATAAAATATAACACAATGAAAAGTAAAGGTCTGTGCCTAGCCTCCAGAAAATCTACTTAGCTTTTGATTAAACTAAGCAAATATAAGCACTGTTTGCGAGTGTTGAACTATTAGTGATTTGTAATACCAAAAAAATTATGGCCCTGAACTACAATCTTTAATGATGATACTGAAAGGAAAAGTTACCTGAAATAAATCAGACACACAGCATACTATCACGTTTTTCTCTTAGATGAGAAACCCAAAAGAGCAAAATAAAAGATAATAGGAAGTAGTTCAAATGGGAAGAGGATCAAGAGATGGAGGGAGAGGGAGAGAGGAGAGAAAAAGGGGACAAAAAACCAATTGGGACATGTTATGTACATGTACCAACTCCTCACAAGGGATGTAACCATTACATACTACAAACATGTACTACTAAAAAATAAAAAATAGCCAGACGTAGTGGCACATCCTTCTAATCCCAGACTTGAGGAGACTGAGGCACAAAGATCCTCTCAAGTTTGAGGCCAGCCTGGACTACACAGTGAGTTCAATGACAGCCTGAACTATACAGCAAGATCCTGTCTCAAGAAAACAAACAAACAAAAACCGAAAAGAAAGAAAGAAAGAAAGAAAAAGAAAGAATAAAAACTAAAAAAAAATTTCAAAAAAAGAATGAGGAGGTCAGGACACAAAATCAACATGAAAAAAATCAACAGCATTTCTATATACCAATAAGGAACTAATTGAGAAAAAAAATCAGAAAAACAATTTCACTCACAATAGTTTACAAAAATACCTAGGGATCAATTTAACCAAGGACACGAAAGACCTCTACAATGAATATTACAGAGTGTGGAAGAAACAAATTGAAGAAGACACTAGAAAATGAAAAAAACTCCCATGTTAATGGATCGAAAAAGTCAATGTTGTTAAAACGGCCATCTTACCAAAAGCAATCTACAGATTCAGTGCAATCCTCATCAAAATACCAGCTATTTTCTTCATAGAAATTTTTTTAAATCCTAAAATTCATATGGAAACAAAATCCCCAGAATATCCAAAGTCATCCTAAACAAAAAGAGCAAGGCTAGTGACATCACAATACCCAGTTTCAAATTATATTATCAAGAGAAAGCAACAGAGACAGCAAGTTACTGACACAAATACAGACACACAGGTGGATAGAATAGAGGACACACAAACAAATCCACACTCCCCCCCAAAAGAAGAAATAAATCCACCTGACTATAGCCACTTGATTCTTCACAAAATAGCAAAAACAAACAAACTCACTAAAACCAAACCAAATCAAACCAAACAAAAATAAACACTGGGGAAAAGACAGCCTCTTTAACAAATTACGTTGGGAAAACAGGATATCCATATGTCAGAGACTGAAACTATAACCCTATCTCTCGCCTTGTAAATAAATCAATTCAAAATGGATCAGAGACTGAGGTATATGACTAGAAATGTTGAAACTGCTGAAAGAAAACAGGAGAAACACTCTGAAGCCATAGGCACAGGCAAAGACTCCCTAATAGAACCCCAATAGCACAAGAAATGATATTAAATGTCAACAGATGGGGCATCAAATTAAAAAGTTTCTACACAGCAAGGAAAACAGCTAACAGACTGAAGATACAGGTTATAGAATGTGAAAAAACTCTGTCAGCTACTCTCCTGGCAGAGGATTGATATCTAGAATATATAAAGAACTTTAAAAACTTAACACTAAAAAATCAAATAATCCAATCAATAAATGAGAAATGAATTGAACAGACATTTCTCAAAGGAAGAAATACAAATGACCAATAAGTATATGAAAAAATGCTCAAGGGTTTTAGGTGTCAGGGCAATGCAAGCCAAAACTACACAGAGATTCCATCTCAACCCAGTTAGAATGGCTATCACTGAGCATACAAAACATGATAAATGCTGGAGAGGATACAAGGAGAAAGGAACTCTTCTATTCTGCTGGTGGGGATGTAAATTAGCACAGCCCTTGTGGCATTCAGTATGGAGATTTCTCAAAAAATTAAAAATAGAACAGTCGTTTTATCCAGCTACATCATTGCTTGGTACACACATGAAGGATTAAAGTCAGAACACTATAGGGATACCAGAATACCCCAGACTTATTGGGGCTCGATGCACAATAGCCAAGATATGGAACACCCTATGTGTTCACCAACAGATGATGGACAAAGATAGTGTAGTATGTACACACGATAAAGTATTGTTCAGTCATAACAAAGAACAACGCCTTGTCATTTGCAGGAAAATGGATAGAACTAGAGATCATCATTTTAAGTGAAATAAGTCAAACTTAGAAAGACAAATCTTGTATGTTCTCCTTAAAATATGGAATTTTAAAAAGATACCATAAAAGTCAAAGGGAGACTATTATTAGACAAGAGCTGGGAAATGGGAAGCAGTGGGAGAGGATTGTAAAGAAAGATAATGAGGGGGATGGATATGATCAAAATATACACATTGGCACCCAAAAGCTTGTAAAATTAACAGGCACTAATAAAAATTTAAGAAAGAATGAGGTGGTGATAGGGCACAGAAATTTTGAATGCTTTCCTTGTGATTTTAGAATTTGAGGACACTGGACATTTTGTCCTATTACAACTTTTTGGTTTTCATTTGCTTTAATGTACTTTACAATTTTTATGAGGCAATATTAATGGGCATTTTTGGTGCATGCATGGACCCTAGAAAGAATAATTTTTCCATCACTTGTAAATCAATAAGAAAAAAGAAATGCTGTAACTTAAAAAGTACATGAATACTCCAAATGAAATTAATATCATCATAACCTGGACAAGAGGAAATGGTGTTCATGGGGGAATTCATGTATATGAACTCTAAAATAAGTGTAAACACATACACAAACACAAGCATCACCCAGTTTTATCAGTTAAATATCACTTACCTCCTTTTTTAACTATAGTTTGAAATACTAGAGCTACATCTCTCCATACTGTTTCATGAACTGTATTCTCCAAATTTTTGTGATACCACATAAATGGGTTGCACTTGCTGGCAACAGCCAAGCTGTGAATGAACTGTGTTCCAAAAATGCACTGTTGAAGATATTTGGAACTTTTAAAGCAATATTTTCCCATAAAAATAACATCTAGGGTCCTGGGGTAGTTCCTCCAAAATATAACTTTAATACAAATCTACCTATAGTATAGCATAAAGAGTTTCAGAGAAATCATTGTTATTTATACCTTAAAATTTTTCTAGGGGAAAATATATTCAGTATTGTACTTCAACTTGGGATGCCAAGAATACGTATCTCACCTTACAGCCGGAACTGTGAAATGAAGATTCTCAAGTTACTGCTAGTAGTCTTCAAACTCTAAAACCCATAGGCAGTACTCAGAAGCTCAATTTAAAGGTAGCAAGCATCTCCATGGGGTGGGGACTGTATCAAGGCTGAGAAGGGACTCCAGTGATGGTGGAGAGTTGAAGAATCAGAGTCAAGTTGACATTGTAGTGTGAGGTTAGACCCCTACTTAGGGTTATGGACTGAGGAGGAAGGGCCTGATTAAGACAAAGGGGTTCCCCTTTCTTGATGCTGACACTATGTGGGACACGTAAGAGAAAAAGACAGTGTTCACCATTGCTGCCTCTGCCCCAAACTACTCTTAACATTCATTCTGTGTGGCCACAGGAGGAACTTAGGAAGTAAAGAGTTGAGAGTTCTGTGTCTACAGTAGGAACAAGAAGAAATAAATTCCTCCAACGTTGGGAAGGGAAGAGAAGTTCTAGGAGCGGTTCCTGTACCTTGTATTTATATAGAGAAATTAGGCACTCAGAACCTGAGAATTACGAACTTGATTTATCTTAATTTTCAAGAGAAGAACAAAGTCTTTCTTACAATGGCTTATGCTTAAAATTAGTTTTGCTTTGGCCACAAGTTTATTTCTAACAAGTGGTGTTCTCTGCCCTATGAATTCAGAAAGCTTCCCATGCACCTGACACTTAAGAGAAAAAGATCTCGTAAAACATGTTGATCTGTTTTGCAGTTCTGTGTCAATGAAAGCACCTGTTTTCCAAGTTAAAAACAATGTATGCTTTTTTGCTTGCACCAAGTCAAAATGGAAACTTACCAACTCTCTCTTTGTCCCCAAACAGCATTTGTTAAAAGTTTGAAATGGGACCTAAGAAAACAGTAGATACTGCTGAGTTATTAAAATTGAAACTAAGCAATTTCTAGATCTGAAAATTAGGCTTCCTTCCATTAAATGAGCCGTTCAGTACAAGTAGGACTCCTCTGAGACAGGCAGGGGACCAAAACTACCTGATAGCTTCACTGACTACGTGCCTTTGATTGTTGCTTGTGGAGACAAGCATCACTGGAGGATGGCCATAGGTCTGGACATTCTGAAGATCACAAGATGGGCCTGAGCCCGAAGCAAGACCTGAGGGAACACGGTAGGAATAGGAACAGGCTGGCAGGCTCCTCTCTGCTCAAGGAACCTTAACTCACTGAGGTTCTTCACAGCAGCTACTGGTCTACAGCCAATCTCAACAGCTCAATGAAAACACCAGTCACAAATGAACAATCTCAAACAACCTAGAGACTTATTTTGGGATATGATAGCTTCTGCCTTTGATTTCTGTAGAAAGACTTCAGTGTTGGAGAATGCAAATAAGTATGTTTGGTTTGATTCTTTTAAGTCACTTCAACTACTAAGGTGGTATCTACAATTCCAAAAGAGCAAAGAGACTGTAAACCAGAACTATAAACCAAGCACATTTAAGCATAGGAAGTCTCTGGTGGAAAAGTTCCACTCCCCCATTTAAGAAATAACAATTTGAATAATAGTTTGGTCGAGTGAGTTCAGCATCAACATGGATGTTCAGTCAGGGGTTCAGAAATTGCTCCCAATTTCAGGACATCTAAAAAGTGACTGCTCTAGAGTTGCCCTTTTCATTGCGAAGAAGTTAGTTTTCAAAATATTGGTGTCTGAAGCATGAGTCCTTTGAATCTCAATTATTTGCCAGTAAAGTAGAGACTTGGCCAAAGTAGGAAGAAATGCTACTGTGAACTTGAAAGCCATTCAAAATACTCCCTCTATGTATTAAAAAGAGGATAATTTGTACTATATACACATTGAATTAAGTGGTTGGTTTATTACTCTAATAGCCAATAATTACACTGAATATATAAACCAGAATGTAAAGTTGATTTAAGCCAATCTTGAGGTAGCTAGAGTAGTCAAATTCATAGAGACAGAAAGTGGAATGGTGGCTGCTAAGGTGTGGGGAAAGGGGAGTAATTGTTTAATGGGTACAGAGTTTCAGCAGGTAAAGATGTCCTGCAGATAAATGGTTATAGAACAACGTGAACGCACTTAGTGATAGTGAAATGGACATCTAAAATGGTTAAAATGGCAAACGGTATGTTATTCATATTCTACCACATTTTTTAAACAGCACATAGTAGGTGTTTGGTGCATGCCTGTAATTTCAGCACAGGGAAGGCTAAGGCAGGAGAATCACGAGTTTGAGGCCAACTGAGGCTACGTAGTGAGACCCTGTCTCACGAACAAACAAAAACAAACAGAACACACAGCACATAAGACTTTAAAGAACTTTAAGGAACACTGTCTAGACTATGATGAGGCACTCTTTGACCTCTGAATTGTTTTCTTCCAGGCTGAGCGATCCTGTCCATACCCTGCCTTAACATTTCAACCCCACCGAGATCATACTCAAGACCTAGTTCAAATGTTACCAGCCTAGTTTTAGAATTATTGCATTTAACATTCCCACCAATAAGTGGGTAATATTAGCCAAGTTAAGGAATATGTATCTGAGGCTGGAATCGGAAAACATGAATTTAGAAGCTGTCAGAATAAAGTGGATGAGATTGACCAAGGCAAATATGCAGAATGAGAATATACAGAGTAGGCACACAATATACACATATCTGTTAAATTGAATCTAATATGAAGCTTCTTAATAGATGTATTATATTAAGCTTAAAGCTACTCTTATTTTGAGAAAAGAGCAGTTTAAGAAAATAAGATTTCTGTCTCAGTTTCCTTCAAGTTTTGTAAGAAAAATCCAAAACCAATTTTTAAAATCAAAGTATATTACATTATAGAGACACTCTGCAGACACTGGATGTAAGCACACACTGGATGTGAAAAACAATGAGAAGGTCACAAAACTCGACTGAATCTATTTCAGAATATTTTACTTATAAAATAAAGAATATTGGTAGTGTTATATGTATGTATAAGGAAGGAGTGGGATATTTCCTTTATATAAAATGATGTTTGAAGGTGATTTTCAGCAGCAAATAAAGGCATGATTCAAATTCTATTCAATGCCTGAGTAAGTTTCATTTTAACATTTACATTGAACTAGAAAAATAAGAATTATAAAAGATTCTTCCAATATTATGAGATCAGAAGGGAAGAGTTTGCTTATTTTAGCACTCTTCATAAAGACTAGCTTTGTCCATCAAGAAAATCTGCACTGAACCAAAATTAAAGGAAAACACTGTGGTCATATAGATGTGTTTGTCTGGTTTTAACCCCTGTTTTTAAAAAATGAAGTTATACAGTGAGCTCAGTCAAAATGAAGACCTAGTACATTTTTGCATGGTTCAAAGAAATCACTACAACTGCAAATAGTTTTAGGGAGCATATAAGTTTCTTTGAAATTCAATAACCTTTCCCTCCAGCTTACACTAGGCTCTTGGTTATATAGGATAGCCTGTGTAAGAACTACCTGAGAAAAATCTGTATCCTACATTACCCAAGTAACTTGATTTACAAAATCCCATCTTCTGAAACAGAAGGATGGGTCACAAAAGGTACGCAAGCTAATTGTTAATGCACTAAGAGGATGTGACCTCGGATTATGTCGACTGCATTAAACAGAACCCTGTTATATTTGAAGTGATTTTAGTTTAGAATAAAAATGCAAGTTCATACAGT
The DNA here is from genome assembly GCA_004365215.1 of Cuniculus paca. Taxonomy (NCBI): domain Eukaryota; kingdom Metazoa; phylum Chordata; class Mammalia; order Rodentia; family Cuniculidae; genus Cuniculus; species Cuniculus paca. Next base: position 10,846 of record RJWT010040240.1, read on the forward strand.
TACACAATGGTTTAATATAAACAAAAAATAAGTGAGCTGTTCAATGTAGGTGATTTAAATAAATAGTATTAAAAGATTATAAAACCATAGGTTATTTCTCTTTTCCTGTGTGTATGTATTTATTTATATAGAGACACATATAGAAATACACATATTTACTTTAAATAGATTCAGGTAACAAAAAATTAGTGTCAATGAACTGTGCATTTCTATGTTCTTATCATGAAACAACATGTTCTTCAAAGTAGTCTTTTGATCCTAGATTTCAGTTAATGATTGGTAAAGGAGATAAAAATCATTCAGTTTAATCCCTCAAGAAACATCTGGGACAATAGTTTGTATATCAACTGGTCTGAGTAAATTCCACAATCAAGAATTGGGACAAAACAAAAAACAAGAAAATAGTTTGCATTTATTTAAAGATTAATTACTAGATGACTAGGGCATGTATACTACTGCGTTAGGCTTTGAAGGAACTTTTTTTAAAATGTGAGATGTTAGAAATAACAAATATAGTATTTCAGTACATTCTCTACAAGAATATTGAATATAAATAAATAAATGCTATAAGTAATCAATAAAATGTTCAACACCATAGCAGTACTTATTTTCAGTATGACACAGAATAACTATTTTAAATCTTATTTAATATTTGACATGAGTCACCAAAACTAGTTTATCTGTTATAGATGCCTAAAAATAGCAAGGGTTTGGGTTGCTCTAGAGTAGGTCTGGAATTATCAGATTAAATCCAGAAAGAGCAAACCAGAACGAGCAAATAACACACACACACACACACACACACACACACTATCTATCTATCTATCTATCTATCTATCTATCTATCTATCTATATTGCTGGAGCTGCTTACAAGCAAGCCTGCTGTAGGAATTAGAGGGACGTAAGAGAACTGAAACTGAATGATTACTCTTAAAAATTCTGTAAAAGAATATAATCTGCTAATTTAGCTTTTTAGAAACAAACATGAGTACAAAATAATGCTAAGAAGCACCAAAAATTATGTGTGCAGAAAATGACGGTACCACCTAACACTTAAAAGGAAATGCTGAAAGTGGATACAAATTACCAGCAATATCGTCTCTTGGGGGGCCTTTTCCTCATATTTCATAAAAAAGGATACAAGCAACTAGTTGCTTATTTGTGTCTTTATCTGCAACTTGCACAAACTTTAATCATAAAATCTGTGTCATTTTAGTACTACGCTGGACTGGTGGTGAAAATGAGTTTTTAATTTTTATATCTTCAGCCCCTACTACAGTGTATGACACACAGTAGCTACTTCATTGTTTAACCATTCATTCTATGCATTCATTCCTTGTTCATCTAACTCATATGAATACAATAAGTTGAGGTTTGGTAAATATATGTACCAGTAATAGCTAAAATAAATACAGATAGATGAAGAAAGTAATGGCAAAGTGAATCCCCCAAGATAGAGGGGTAGGAGACTAGTCTTCATCATCCCAGAAATAGATCAATCACTAGATAGATCACTAGATAAAAGAAGAAGGACAGCTATCCACAAACCAAAATAACTGCGAGATATCAAGAGTCCATTTAAGAATCAGTAGCAACATAGTGGAGTGAAGGAAGACAGAACAGCCCCCACAGGAAGGATGACTGGTGAGATCGGCATACCTCAGACACCAGGAGACAGCT
>RJWT010040241.1:0-12513 GCA_004365215.1 Cuniculus paca
GGTGGGGGAGGGAGGGAGCCCCAGCTGGCAGTGAGCAGAGCCAGAGAAAAAGAGAAAAGTTTCCTGGAGTCTTCATTAGTTGACTTCCCTGTCTGGAGCTCCCCCCAGCCGGCAGAACTCACCCCCATAAAGCAAAAAGGAGAGTCCTTTATTTTTTTTTAAAGTCCCAGAGTCCAGTGTTTACAAGACCAGAAATGCCACTGCCGAGTCCTTCTGGAGAGAAAGGCTGAAATAGAGGACTGTCGCCTTCCTTATAAGGTACGATGCTAACTTGACCTTCACTTTGTCATGACGCCCCCGCCCACCCAGACTGCTGCAAGCCTCCGGGCAGAGCCTGAGCAGCCACTGACCCTTGCCTCTGCCTCCCTCCCTCCGTCTCTCTCTTTCAACCCCTGTGTTTTGTGTTTTTCTACCTTTTCTTTTTATTTCCTTCCTTCCTTTCTTTGTTTTCTGCCAGTCCCCTTTCTTTCACTTATTCCTTGTTGTCCTGCCTGTGGTTTTGTATTTTTCCTCAATTCTCTTGCCTTGTTTTCTGGTTTTGCTTCTACTGCAATGTCTTTCCCCCTCTCCTAGAGCATTCTGGTCTCTTGACTCCCAGAAACAAGCTAAAAATATTTTCAGTCTTCCCCTTATTTCACTTTGAACCAACCTCTGCAGTGCCTGTTGGGCTTTTGACTCTTTGTATATTTCCTTGGGGCAGAGGCTCTAGGAAAGAAGGCCAATTTGTGATCAAAATGGCTTCACTCTAGGGTGGATTATACCCATTCGGGGTTGGCAATGAACATGATTTTTCATGAATCTCTTCTTGCTGTCACTGGCCTCACCTACCATGTTTCCATAATCCTAGTGGCCCAGTACTGAGAGCTAAGTCCTTGATTGTGGGGATATAGGGAAAGTAGAGCCTTCTGTTTCCTAGACTAAGAGGGGCAGAGTTCAAGTATCAAGTAGTTGTTTACTTTTCTCTAGGTTTTATAGCTCCTAAAACCCCAGAGATTTGCCTTTAGATGTCCAGGGAAGGAGGTTAGATTATTAGGGGTTTCTGAAAGTTCCCACACATGTAAAAATTGGAAAAAGTAAGACTTTTAGGGCCTCTCTCCCTTGGTTTTTGCTGCCTCTCAGGTCCAACAAATCCTCTGACATTAACTCTAATAATATATTGTGTGGTTATAAGCTAATATAATTGACACCCCTATAATTATCTATAACCCGCTTACCTGTGATGACTACAGTACTAGAGGAGATAGATCTGTGTGGTCAAAGGGAAGCCAAGCAAATATCAAAAATGAAACTGGATCAGAGGCTTTCAAAGTGGATCTCTTATACTTCCTTGAGTGTGTTTCAAAATCCCTAAGCTCTTACCTAGGGCCTCCTTGGTTTAGGAGTAGCCATTATGTAGGACTTATGTGATACTGAGAGACCCTACATCTTCTTTTTCTCCATATTCCACACACCCCCGGCCCCTCCTCCTCCTTTGCACAGACACCAGAGAGGGTCAGACAATAAAAGGGAAATGCTTTCTCTTACTCTCCCTACAATTATCCAGATAATTGCATGAATTCTTCCTTGAATACCACTGTGTAGTCGAGGTCGGGATTTCAGTAGGAAGTTCAAGGGACAGGATTCCAAATGGGGGAAGCTGAGAGAGTCCTGCCTTCTTACATTCCCAGACTTTATAGTTCTGTCTAGTGTTACATTGTTTCTTCAGGCAAAGATCTTTGTTCCCCTTCAGTCATATTTTTCTCTTCCCCCTCCCTTTCTCCCCCCAATGGGTCCCTTTAAAGGAAACTCAGATCATCAGCTCTTAATAGATGACTATAAAAGTAAAATTAATTCCCCCTTGCCCTTTAATATCAATATCTCTCTGTTAAGTATGCACATCAGCAAGAATAAACAGAATTAAGTGCTACAACCTAAACCAGCAATTACACCCAAGGTGTTTCTTTTCTTTAAATTTTATTTTCATTGGGTCTGGCTTATCTGGGGTTTTCACTCCAGTGTGAGATAACCAGGGGTATTTGTTTTTGTGTTTTTTTAAACAAGCTCTTTGGAGTCTGCGCCAGCACCGACCTGGTAGAAAAAGCTACCACGAAGCAGAGAGAGAAAGAGAGCTAGAGGAAGAAAGAGACTCAGCTCATCAGACGGAGATGAAAGGAAACCAGACAGAGCAATGCGGGAAAAGGAGCGAGGCGGCAGGTCCCCGGACAAATGTCGCAGAGGGTAGGACAGGCACTCATGGATAGAGATTTATATATTTTAAATTTTTTAAATCTGATTTTGGGTTCCACCAAGAAAAAGGAAAATTCAGGGAAGGGAAAGGGGGAGGCATCTCGGTTCTTGCTTGCAGCATTGATACCAAAGGAGGAAAGAACTCTAGCTAAACCCGGGTGGGCACAGGGCAGAGCCGGGGCAACAGCCTTGCGCTGCTCGCACACTGCAGGGCTGGGCCCTGGAAGCCCCCCCTCGTGGCCGCCGGAGCTTCCTCGCTCTCCTTATCATCTCCATCTTTATGAGGAGGCTTGTTAACAAGACCAGCGAGCTGGCCACGCACATCTATCTCACCCGCGTGCGCTCAGCCGAGCAGTGGCCGGCGGGGGGACTGGGAGGCGCTAATTAATTGATTCCTTTGGACTGTAAAATATGGCCGCGTCTACACGGAACCTGTGGACTCATAAACAATATCTCTGCTGGATGTGAGCACACTGTCTTTCAAAGAATTTTGCCATAGGTATGTGTCAGAGAGTTCTGGAGTTTTAGTTGCTAAAACCCAAGTGGGACTAATTTTTAGGAGGCCGCAACAGCTCAGTGTCAGAAAATAGCTCTCCAAAAGCATCGAGAGTGGATTTTGTTGAGAAAAAGGAAACAAAACAAAACAAACAAACAAAAAAACCCTTGGGTTGTGGGACAGTCTTTCTCTGTTGCTTGTGTAGACCCAGTTCAGTTTAAGGATGGCAATCTGAGCAGTGGGCTAGGAAGGCTGGTGTTCTTTCCGCCCTAGCTAGGTGCAGGGGAGTGGACCTTCTCCCGGATGCGTGAGAATATAGAAGCCCACCTTTTGTTTGAGTCGCTCCTTAGACTCAAGAATTTAAAATAAAAATGTAAAACTTAAAGGAGATGTAGCCTTCAGGAACCGTCGAGTACCCAGCACACAGCTAGGATTCAAAGAGCCTGCCACATCCCTCCCCAGATTCAGGAGGCTTCCCCTTTTCTGCCTGGCAGCCAGAGTGTTTCTATAATACATTTACCTTAGGCCTAGAAGAGCACATCGAGCCACATGGGGTGATCTAATTATACAGTGCTCATTCTACGTGGTATGATTGTGCAGTGGACCCCACTGCAGACAGGACTTAGTGTGTTCTAAATATGTACCACAGCTTCAGGTCAGAGCTACAACGGAAATAGAGATAGGAGATCACTTATGATAATGCTTAAAGACAAAGCCAGAAAATAATAGGAATGTAAAACAGTGAAAAAAAAAAGAGGTTTCAGCAGATGGTGATTGTAATTCCTGATGCCCAGGCTTCCCTCCTACTCTGATTTCAAGACCACCAGAGAAATATATATTATAAATACAATATGTGAACCCAAAGAATATAATTGGTAAATACACCATTTGTGAAAACATTCTCATAATATATTTTATACAGTGGGTAGGTATGTACTTTGTGTATGTATAATACGATCTAGTTTTCATGCATTTTTACCTATAAATATTTGTATTCACTTTCCATGTACTGATTCTGTGTATCTTACAGAGTATATAAGCATATGAGTAAATAGCTCGGGGTTGTATATTCCCAATGTAGAATACATGTATGTGGAATGTCTACATATGTATGTATATCTTTATATATGTAAATACATTTTTATATGTGGTGAATATTTGTGCGATATGTAGTCTTCCCAATATTTTGCTTTCCCATGCAGTAGATAAAAGTGCCTCTATTGTATATTTCATAGAGAAACATTTTTCATACCCAGAGCACACATGTAATATAGGTATCTCTGCATTTTAGACTGCTTGTATTTATTGGTTACAGCCACAACACTGCCAGGTGTGTAGTTTGTGGAACATCTTTCTATAGTACTCAGTCCCTGTGAACTGCATGTCTTCTCAGAGAGCTTTCTAACCTGTCCTTGAAGGAAGTTCTCCACTCATTGGCAGAAAAAACAAAGCAAAGCGCCTGCCTGGCAAGCGCAAGGTCGTGAGTTCAATCCCTGGTGCCGGGAGCGGGGGAGGAGAAAAAGAAAAAACAAAGTGAAGGCTTGTCTCTAAGTATCCAGTAAGCACTTTGAAGAGTAGAAATTGCCCACCGGCAATTGGCTAGACCCAACTAAAGGTCCGACTGTGCTTAGGCTCATGGAAGCCAAGTTTCTTGGCTCCTGTGGTGGGCTCCAGCGGATGGCACCGGCTTTCGAAGCCTCCAGACAGAGCGCCAGTGCCCAGAATCCCGGCTGGAGGGCCGACCGCCACTGTGGAAACACCGCGTTCCCGCAGAGGGAAGGCACCTAGAAAAAAGGTCTGGTTCCCGCAGCGCAGACAGCGCTCAGGTTCCGACTGCTCTTCGAAATGTCTGGTACAAGCTCCCGCAGGTTAGGGTGCTTGGGGACAAGGAACTGGGCGGGACCGCGTCTGGAGAGACAGTCTCCACTGCTCCGGCCAGCAGGGGTCATCCCGTTCTTCCCGGGGGCCGGCTGCCCTCCGGAGGCTACCACAGCTGCCGGAGCTGTGGAGCGGAGAGCTGCGCGCATCAGCGGGGCTTTGGGCACCAGGGGCTTCCTCTTCCCCGAACCCTGGAAGGCGGCGCTAGGATGGACCAAGAACTGGACCGAGTCTCAGAGCCCGCTCCACCGGACCTGGGCACCGAGGGCTCCAGGAGTGAATGGGGAGCAGCCCAGCTCACCACCAGCTGCCGACCTGCCTTTGTCTCGGGGCCTCCGCTAGAGAAGCAGAGCGCGGGCCTGCAGCGGGAGCAGCGGGAGAGGCTGGGAAGTCTTGCGGCAGTGGGCGCGGGCCGCGAGCCTCTCCACGGAAAGTCGGCAACTGGGTCTCCATGGAGGCAGGCACATGGAGCGGCCGTTCAGGCCAGACGCAGGGCATCTGAATGGCTGTAGGATCCCGGCCTGCAGTTCAGTTCGCGCTGAATTCCACCAGAACCTTCAGCTCCTCCAAATGCCCACCGCAGAGAGAAGTTGGGTGGTTCAGGGGTGTTTCCCATGCGGCCTCTGAGCCTAAAATCCGCTCTTGCTTTCCTGGGTACTAAGGGAAGGGTGGGCAAGGGCTCTAGTTTGATCAGAACCCAAAGTCCCAAGGGTTTGCTTTGTTTGCGGATCTGCGTCCCGCAGTCCCCGCTCAGCTCAGGTCTCAGCCATCGATCTCACTGGGTTTCCGGCTGCATTAGCATCCACAGAACTCAGACTGCCGGGCCCATCTCCTGGCTCGCTCTATCCTGGCTTTAAATCCCCAGCTTCTTGGGGGCAGCTCAGAGTGAAGCAAAACATCTTCATCGATGATCATGCCAAACAGAACTCATTCGGATGATATAAGCGTAGATACACACAACAGAAGTGATTCCCTAAATTATTCAGAAAATTTGCCCAGTTTTTTGCTTCTCAAAATTCAGGGACATGGAATGCTTTGTCTTAATGTGGAGTGCATTGTAGTTTGGAATTTAAACTAGACAAATAACTGCAGCATAGGCGAAATCTTCACCCGAACTCAAGCTGTGCCCTGAGTATTTGAGCGTTAGACCCAATCGTGGCCTCCTTTTATTGCTGGGAGACCAAAAAATTGCTTTTCAGTCCCAAGTAGAAAGCTGTAGTGTTTTTTCTTTTCTGCCAACTCCCTCAGATATTGAACCTAGGAGCCTGCGGAGACACAACCTAAAAAGGTGCTTTCGCTCTCAGATTAGAAGTGTCTAGGAATAAGGTAAGGGCCAGTTATTCATGGCCTCTATAAATTCCATCTCCCATTTTTTAAAGCCAGAAATTTTTCCACTGTTGGCTCGTCCTGTATAGACAGATTTTAAGAAGTGGACAGTCTTTTTCTGGGTTCATGGGATTCAGACCACCCACTCCCCTTATTCAGGCCCTGGCATAGCCACTAGCTCTTTCAGGTCACGGCTATAAGAAGGTGGACACCCTCGCACTTCTCTTGCACACTCTCATGGCTTTGTATGAGTACTCCCAAGCCTTGGTGTCTAATTCGTGCCTGTACCACTCTGGCTCTGCAAGGCAGCTGATGATTAGAAATAAAGGCAAAATGAAGTTTGGTCTAAATTTGCTAGATTCTCTGATTAAAGAAAGAGAGGGAGGGAGAAAAAGCTTTCAGTGTAGGAGGTGTGGGTCTGAAGTCTGCTCAGTGGGGTCCCCTAGTATTCCTGGGAGGATGGAAGGGGAATTTGAGGGAGATTCCCATGACTGAAGCCAGACAGTTAGAGAGGGTAGTTGGTGGGCAAAAGAGGTATAAGGATGGAGGCAGAGGGAGGATGTTTCATAGAGAAAGAAAGGGTGGGTAGAGGTGCACAGGGCTCATGGAGACATGCATTCCATTGCCACTAGCCTGGACCTCAGCCTATCTGTGGCAAAGCACGCTGGCTTCAAGAGGTGGAGTCTATTTCACCAGCTCCAATAGGCCTTTAGTCCCTTGCCCAGTCATCTAGCAATGTACAAAATGTCTTCTCAGAGTAAAGCCTCTGTATTAGAACCACAACATTGAAACTCTTCTAGTCCAAGGCACTCAGTACCCCCAAGACTCAGCTCAGCTTCTATTTTTCTAGTTCTTGCAGTGTAGATCTCATTTTCTGCAGCTAGTTTCGCACCCTCTGGGCTGTCCACATTATTTTTATAAGCCCATGACTCCTCAGAGCTCCCTCTCCTCCCCCTAGTCTCACCCCCCCCAATTTTCTCTCTGCCAGTAATTGCTTGGGATTAGAGATGGCAGCTCATCAACAGATCTTGGTTGGTCTCTTGGTTGGTCGTATGTTATTGTTGCTTCTGCAACTGCTCTTCCCTTGTTATACATTTATTATTTTTTTATTCACCTGAGTTGGAGAAAATAAAGTGGAGAAACAGCTGGAGAGCTGGAACTCATTCTTTCTGGGCAGGGGAGATTATACTTGGGAACCCAGTTTTAAAAATTGTTCTCAAAACTCACATCGTCATACATCCATGTTTTAATTGTTAATATTAATATTAATATTAATATGATGAAGCAACTCTGTACAAGGACTATATAAAGAGGAAACGTGCTAAAGACAGACATTTGAATAGGAATACTCTACAGAGAACTGGGGAAAAAGGTAGGGAAGGGGTAACTGCCCATAGGGACTACATTAGGTATTAGCGACAGACACAGAACAGGACACAAATAGACAGAGAAGCTCACTGAAGTCAAGATTAAAGCAAAGGAAAGAGAATATTGCATATCTTTGCCCCCCACCCCACCCTACCCACTCCTTTTTAGAGTGTTCTGGTCTCCTTTTTATTAGGCTGTGGGAGTCAGGCCAGGGCAATGGAACTTGAATCCAGCACCCTAAAGCCCACTAGTCACAGGAAGGGCTACAAGAAAGGGTATAAGAGTTGACCAGGCTGGGTTTGGAGAGTAGTGCCTCCTTCCTAGACCTAGCCCACAGAAGATTGTGTAGACAGCTGGAATGAAGGTGCTCTCTACAACGTGTACATGGGTAAAACAAGTGGAGGTGGGTGAGATGTTTTCAGGGCTCAGCTGCCCAGTGGGAGATGAAGGCATGTGATTGTATCTCCTCTCTACAGGGCTGCATGGGCTATGAGGCTGCAGGTCTGCAAGTGCAATAGGGAGAGAGGGGTGGGCCCAGAGGTTGGCTGGGTTCGGCTGTGTGTATGTGTTTGCCTATGTCTTTTCACAATCCTGCACAGGGACTTGAAGCCATGTGCTCTTGGGAGGGTCGGGTACTCTGTGGATTGCCCCAGGAGGGTATGGAGACCCTCCCTTGCAGGAAACACTCCAAGCTAGCAAGCCAGTTTCACACTGTCCAGGCTGCATTTAAGTCCCAACGGCCTCCAGTTTCTCACCCCTCTTGCTTTCACAAGGGTAGGAGAGTAGGTGGGAGGTTGGAGGATTCAGAGAAATACAAACGGAGTGCACCCGAATTGGTGGGCTCTTCCAACTGCTCCTCTCTCAGGAGCCAGCCCAGGATCTATGGGATATGCGCTGGAGCTTGAAGGAAGTTTATAGATAAAAGTCCTTCCCACTTTGAGAAGCCACTCTGTGGCCTCCAACCGCTTCTAGGAAAGTGCCTCCATCTCCTACTCTAGCTCTTGCACTCATCGGTTTGCTGGCCCGAGGCGGAGGCAGCGCGCCTTGAGACAAAGGGCGATGTTGGCGGGGTGGGTAGGGAGAAAAAGAGAATGGATTTGGGTGGGGAACTGCAGTGCCCCCCTCCTTCATTGTCACCAGCCTGGGAAAGGAGGGCTGAGCGGGGGGCCTCCGCAGCCGAGTAGCCCCTTTAAGGGCAGATTCTCCTCCCGCCTCGCCTCGTAAATTATACCGGTCCAGCCTCAGGCCGGCCGTGACCGTGAACGCCAGCAGGGAAGAGAGAATCAGCAGCGGCCTCTGTGGATATCAGAAACTCTGCCTGGCAATAAGTGCCTCACTTCGAAGCCCCTTCCAGAGTCTCTGGGGCTTCTCAGAAAGCCAGGTGGGGGTTCCCCGGTGGCTACTGAACCTGTAGTGGTGTCTTCTAGGCTCTCTTTCTTTGCTTCAGCCAGAAGCCTTGGGCAGCAGGCAGTGTGGGTAGCATCATACCTGTGAGCCGGTGTTCCCCTGGGGCAGGCAAGGGACTCGGGACAGGGTTGGGCACCAGAAGACTGTTCTGGCAACAAGCCCTAGAGGGAACATAAGGCTGATGGTTGTTTTGTCTGTAGCCCAGTCTGCCAACGAGGCTGCTTCAGCCCCCTGTATCCAGTCCTGGAGGACCCAGACCAGAGCAGACGTTAAGCTTTGCAGATCATTCTCTTTTCCCATGCTGCACTTCCTCCTCAGATCCTCCCTTTCTTCCGCCCTGCAAGAGTTATCCTAACCCCTCTGCTCTCTAAGTTGATCCTCCACTGTTGGTCCCTCCTCCCAACCTCACCTAACCCCACCAATTGTGAGTCTGGGTGCCTTGTTTCCACTGCCCTCACCTTCCTCTACTACTCCAGGTAGAGATTTAAGACCCTGAAGGGAAGTAGAGGAAAGGGGCTCATGGGCCACTGTTTCTCTAGATTCTGGACTGAGGCAGAGGTGCAGCGCCCCAATCATGCCTCAAATAAACCAGCCTGCTCTGCAGTGCCCCAGTGTTTCCTGTCCCTGCCACCTTCTGGCATTTGTGGGCTTCCCTTTTCCTTGGCTGGGTTTCCTCCCTTCTCTCTGGGACCTGGCAGGGCCTGGGGGGATGTGGGTGGGAGGGAACCTCGAACAAAATAGACAAGAGGGAGGGCCTTCCAGAGACAACTGGCGTTCTAAACAGGGACTCTGTCCCAGGCGGCGCCCCCTCTTACTCTTTGCCAGGACAGGCTGAGTCTGGGGCTGGCGCCCATGTCCTGCACCCTAAAAGAAGGAGAGAGCTTGCTCCCTCAACAGAAGTCTTTTCTTTTTCATTCTCCGATTCTGAAACCAGATCTTGACCTGCTGGTCACTAAGATTCAAGCGGTCTGAGAGTTCCCTCCGGCGTTGGCGTGTGATGAACTCGTTGACCAGAAACTCGCCCTCCAGCTCCGCCAGCTGCAACTTCGAATAGGGCTTGCGCTTCTTCCGTGAGCGGCTGTGGATCGGGTACCAGGGCGCGCCTGGGTGAAGATGAACCGCAGGGTTGGCCAGAGGGTCAAGGGATGACCAGACCCCTTACACCTTGTCCTCACAACAGACCCCAGACCCTTCTTGCCTCCAGGCATTCTTGTGCCCAAACCCCATTCCATCAATACCCCCACATCATCGCTCTCTTCCCTTTCACTTCTTGCCTCTTCAGCCCTACTTCCTGCTGTAGTGTCTGTGACCTTTCTCTGTTCCTATCCACTTATCCCCAAACCTCTCCCTATTTCCTGGCAAGGCCCCTCCACACAACTGAATCCCCTCAGAAGGGACACAGGCAATTGGTGAGGAGTGAACAGTGTCCACTGGTGTTTCTTAAAAAACAATGTAGGTGAGGAGGGCCTGTGGGAAGGCAGAGGGCGAGGCGCCTGGGAGAGAAGACCCGTGATCTCCTTCTCACCTCCTTAACCCCAGGCCTGAGGAAGTCTCAGCCAGAATACCCCTTCTCCCGAGGTCCCTGCCCCCTCCAGCCGCAGGCTAATGAAAAAGGAAATCTCTCCATCTCTCCAGTTCTTTTATGGGGATATTTACATGTTTATAGGGCACCCCCCATACACACTTCTTTTAAAAAGAAGCGCCAGCTCGCGACGCATTCTGTCATCCCAGGCGGCCCTAGCTTGGTCCTTCCCTGCCCGCCTCGGAAAGAAGTCGATCTGAGTAAGCGGCACTCGTGGGCCGGGGTCCTTACCGCTGGCCGAGAGTCCGCCGCCGGGGTTCAGTGGCGATACCAAGCCGCCCGGGTCGCCTGTGCCCGCGCCCTTGTTGCCCTCGTTGAGCAGGGACGAACTGGAGTCGGATTCCAGCGACTGACACGAGGGTGGGTCGTGTGGGGGTCCGGTGCCGCCGTCGCCACCCCCGCCTCCAGCTGCGTAGTCGTACTTGAAGCCGAGCGCTGGCGGCCCCGACGGCTCCAGCGGCAGCAGCGCTGCCCCCGGCCCGGCTGCCGGGTCGCGCCCGCGCTCCTCGCGCTTCAGGCCCCCGCCGCCACCTTCGGCGCACGGCTCGCGGTAGTAACTCTTGCTGTCCTCCACGCGTGCCAGCTCGCACGTGCGGCCGAAGGGCGGGTTGAGTGACACTGGGCTGCCGAGATAGGGCTGCGGGTAGCCATTGCACGGCTCAGCCGACGGCCAGGGCAGCGAGCACACGTTGTCGCGGCGTGGATAGGACAGCGAAGGCAGCCCGGGGAGTTGCGCCCCGGACGCACGGAAGTTGGGGAAGTAGAAGGTGTCTCCCGTGTGGATATTCACCAGCGGCCCCACAAACCCAGGATTCAGGAGATTATGCTCGCCCATTTCCGCGGGGCCAGACCGGCAGCTTCTACTTTATTGCTATCTGACATTAAACATAGTTAAACCTGCACCCGCCACCCATTGGCCGCCCTGCTCACGTGGGCGCCGCCGCCAGGGGGAGGGGTGGGGACAGCCGACTCCCCCCCTCGCCCCGCACCAATTCCAACTTCCCCTTCCCCAATCCCGAGTGAGGGTGGGGGGACGAAGGGCAAGGGCAGGTTTACTCGCTGGATTCTGGTTTTTAAAAAAAATCATATAAAAGCTAGCGCAGAAGAGTAAAACAATCGCCTGACACGGGGCGAGAGTAAAAAAGCCACACCAAAAATACCGACACACACACACACCCCTGCACCCCTCACACCCCCTCCCAGATGTATTATCTTATCGCTAACAGCTGGCCAAGCACAGCCCATCCCTCTTTAATTAGCTCCTTTATTAACTAAAACCGTTGGAATTTACAATATCTCCCCAATAAATTACTATTAGATATTGTGTCATATAAAGTTTACTGGCTGTTTAAGGAGACGGATGAGCCCTTTGGCTCGGGGTTTATTTACAGTAGAGGCGAAGTAGGGGTAAGGACAGGTTTGCCTGCAGCTATCTTTCCCAGGCTGGCTGCTGCTGTGCTCATCTTCATCAGCTCTTCCTCCTTAAGAATTTGGACAGATATTTGGGCTCCTCTTATCCAACTAGGATTTAAAGAACATTGATAATGCCAGCTCTTTGCTCCCTGCTCCAGGAGACAGAAGGCATCTGCCCTACTCCTCTCACTGTTACAGGAAGGATGTGGAAGGAAGCAGAAAAATGAGGTGCCCAGTTTGATACAGACCTGTCTGCCTGCCTGCTCTCAAAAATCTGGGAGTTTGAGCAACTCTTTCACTGTGACTTCTGGGGCACTGAAGAGTGTCTGAGATCTGGAATTTTTGCAGCAGGAGGCCCAGAGCCCTCAGCAGGGCTTGGTCAGCCTTAAAGATGCTAGATTCCCACTGAAAAGAAGACACCCACACCCAAGAACCTGGGGTCTACCTCAGAGACCAGCAGTGAACTGAGGTGGGCTGGGAGTGAAGGGCAAATCCCTGAAGAGCTATCTTGTGGGGAGGAGATTAAAATTGTGTTTATGGTGCAAGCCTCAGAACCTGTTTCCAAACCTGGCCATTGAGGACATAATCCACGTCTGTAAAACCACGGTCAGATCTGAACTAGATGTACCGAACATGATCAAGTGGATTTAAAACAGAAGCAAAACCTTTCCCCAAAGATGTATCTTACTGGAACCATAGTAGAGAAAAGACTTAGATTTCTGTCTGATTGTTTCAAGCTCCTATTCAGGCAGCCCCTTAAGTAATACAAGTTTAGATAAAAATAGTTTATAAAATATATAGATTAAAAAAAGGAAAA
>RJWT010040242.1:0-12509 GCA_004365215.1 Cuniculus paca
TGGCTCACAAGAAGAGTGGGTTGACTTCTGGGTTCTCTTACTGGCCCACTGCTGCCTCTGGCTCATGGGAGGGTGCAGGTTGGCTTCTTGATCTCCTCCCAGCCCATGACTACCACTGGCTCATGAGAGGGTGTGGGGTGTCTTCTTGGTTCTCCTCCCACCCTGCATGGCTGTCACTGGATCACGGGAGAAGTTAATACACTTTCTTACATATCATCCCACTTGATAAAATATTTCTTCTTCCAGTTCTTCTGGAAAGCAAAAAATAAAACTAGAAAACAAACTTCTGAACAATAGATTTTTGTAGGTACAACACCAGACCTGAAGAGTGGGTCCTAAATGGGGTTCTGCAAGATTCCATACATATCCTGGTGATGGACTGTTCTACCCAAACAGTTACAAGATTCTTAAGAAGTCTCTCTTAAAGGCCTGTTCATGACTAATTTATGGAGTATGTTAGAGCCTTAAGGAAGAATTTACACATTCTAGTATGTGCCGGAATCTGGCATTGTCCTATATTAAATGGTTAAGAAACAGAAGAACTAGAAACAAATTGCCAATTGGATGGTAGGAAAGTCATGAGGGTGAAGCCTTCCCAGTGACACTAGTGCCCTTATAGAAACAGATATTAAGAGTGTTCATGCTCTCTCCATCTTTCTCTCTCCCTGCACATGCTGTGAAGATATGATGAAAAAAATGGCAATGTAAAAGCCAGGAAGCATGTCTTTGAGAGATAATAAATTTGCCAGCAACTTGATCTTGGGCTTCCAGCTGCTAGGAGTGGGAGAAATTTCTGTGCTCTAAGCAGTTCCCTGTATGGGGCTGTGCTATAACAGCTGGAATGGATGAGACAGTTATATCCTGGTGATTCCGGATTAGTAACTAGGAAGGGATGTGCCCTCTACTAACCTTACAGATGCCCATACTGCTACCCCTTGCTATATCTGGGTAGCTCCCCAATCCTCTTTTCTTTTGCCACCCCAATTTGCTGCCTACTCTCTGCCTCCCCATGCTCCTCAGAACTCTTCTTCCAATAAAACCAACTTTCCTACCACAGCTTCATTTCCTTCCATGTGATAACAAAGGGAAAAATAAAAACAGCAAGGCTAAAAAAGGTAGAAACTTTAAAAATCTTTTTACTGCCTCATAACTATAGGCCTTGGCCTGTGTCCAAAAGTCTATTACTAAGTAGTTGGTCAATAAATAAATATAATTTTCACATTTGTTACTCTCTTGATTATTAAAATTAATGAAGTATTATCTAAAGGATTCTAATTGAGAGGTAGAGAAGAAAGCTAACCTCTTTTGTGGAAGGAACATCACAAATGACTAATCTTTTTCTTATTCTGTGTATTCCCAAGCAAGAAGAGAACAAATGAATCCTTAGTGCTTATGTATATGATCTGGGTGTTATGAAAGAGAATTGAGGTTTTTCCTGGGATTCACAGGGAGCAATCACAAAGAAGAATATGTACACTTCTGTGTGCAACAGCCAAACTTGCAGTTGAAAAGAAACCAAGAGTCCAACAGAGACAAAATACAGATATAGTTTAGAGAATGGATAACAAGTTGACTACTGGAAACTTTTGTATAAGGCTTTCAGAGAGTAGGAAAATCATGTTTTTTCTTTTTCTTTTTATTTCTTTAATGTTTCAGAGACTAAGGAGGAATAAATATTTTGAGTAGCACACAAGTTGATAAGAGGCCTTTAGTTGAACAATACTCTGAAGATTCAAATCTTCCTGCGAAGACATAATCTTTGAATTTTTTTCAAGATTTAAGATAAATTGGAAAGACAGCCAGTATTTTGGGTCCTCTAGAATCAAACTCTGGGCTTCACATATTATGATATGCAATGTTCACAGAAGGGATTATATTGTCATGTAATAGATGAAGCAAGGAAGATAAAGCATTAAAAGACTCGTGCACTGAGTAGCAAACCTATGATCTAAAATCAGGTGTGCATGATTCCAAAGCTTATGTTTTTACCTGAAAGTCAATTCTTTTCACTGTAGTATTTCTTAAGATGTGTCCATGAGAACATCTGCAGCTAACTGAATATTTTTCAACACAGTGTGAAGTTGTGTAGTGTGCCTGTGTGCTTCAGCTGAAGTTACAACTCAGAGGCAACTCACTTGTAATGGGGAAGCCAACAGTTGGAATGGGGCATGGACATTAGATCACATACACTGTAGTCACTTCAGAGGTAGCTATTTGGAGGTATATGCTGCCTCCTTCTAACCAACTTATTGAACACCACATTGGATTTTCTTATGTGAAATTAGTACTTGGTTCGTCAACATCAATGTTAGAAAGAGATCTCAAAGCTGAAATTAAATATAGTAAGTCATTTGCAAAAATCTCTTAGAGCTGCCCCAGCCTTGTGTGAAACATGGTGTCAGAGCCTAGTGAGACATGTGACCTGAGCCCTGATACAAGGCCCTGGAGTGGAGCTTTCTGGAGCTGACACTGGTTCTGAAGATAGCTGAACCCCATCATTCAGTGTTGCTGCTTCCTGAGAACATTTTATTCCAAGTCTGGCAAAGCAGAGAGCTGGAAAGTAGTTGAGCTGACCACACAGTTTGCATTAACCAAGTTGTGCTTACTTGCTAATAAATGTAAAAAGCACAAAAACTTAGGCTATGACTTCCTTTCATTGCTTCCTGGTTATAAAGCTATGGAAGGTTAGTTGATTCTCATGCATTTCACTTTTTAGTGGTTTATGTTATCTCTCCTAAGGAAAATACAGATGCACATGTAAAATGGCTCTGGCTGATCTGTAATTATGTTCCTTAGATTATTTGTATCAGAATTACTTGAAATTTAGAATTCTTCACTTCTTCAGAATACTATGTCTGAAAGTTCTAGAATTAAGGCCAGAAATTCTATTTGCATTGCAATGAATTCCCCTGTGGTTCTTTTATATGCTGAGGATTCACTCAATAAGGATACAATAAAAAGGCATCATGATCATTTGCTGGCAGTGTATCCTAAAAGCAGACCACAGAGCCAACAGGAACTCCTAATTGCTAGATTTGAAAACCATAATCTGTAAAACAGTAAGACATAGTACACCATAAAGGCTTACACCCTATGAACTGTATGCCACTAATGTGTGGTTACCCATCTAGATCAAGGGGAATGGAAGCTGCCCTCGGCATTCAGCAATATCCACAAATAGCAATCTTCTAGTTAAGATGTGGCTAGAGATTGTCAATAGCTTTTCAACTAACAGTTGTGATCTATTTTCCATGACAGTGGTAAGGAGCGCTGACCAAAAGCCAGTCCTATTAAATACATTTTGGGAGGGAAACTAGTTTGGTTATTAAGTTGTTTTCTTTTTATCTTTTTTTCACATCAGTCAGCCCCAGTTCATTCACTTATAAGACATCTTGTCTGACTTTCATCTATTTATCAAATATTTACTGAGAAACTTTTTAGAATCAATGTAGTCTTACCTCTCAATAAACATCAGGGTAGATTAAAGCAGTGCAGAGAAAGTTCGGGACTTTTGTCTCTTAAATTGTCACACATCAGAGGGAAAAAATGCCCAGAGTCTTGTATTTAGAAGTTGGCCACAAACTCAGTGGCAAGTCAGTAAATCTCCTAGGGCTTCTTCTTCTTTCTCCAGACAACTTGGGATAAAATGCTTGTCTTGCCTATTTTATAGAATTTACTAATTAATTTTCATAAATATTTATAGGTCATCTCTTATATTCCAGGAATTTTTCTAGGACCCTTGGGGATATGGTAGGAAACAGTGCAGACAACACAGGCTCTCATGTAGGTTTACTCTAGTAACTAGAAGGAGACCAAGATATATACTGTTATATGTAAATATGTATTTATATAACCAAATAGCTATACAAATATTAATAGAAATACTTTCAGAGGCAAATACATATTTACATGTATTTTTAAAAATTTAAACCAAAGCCTTTCTTAAGGATATGATGCATGGCTTTTATATTTCACACTGCATGATTTTCGATGAGAAAGACAATAATCTATTGGAAAGATGTACTGATCTACATACCTAGCACTTTAATAAAACATGTCTCCATATTTCATTCATGATAAAAAAAAATCATTTTCTGGCGAGATGCATTTTTCCACTTAAAAGATAGGTCAAGTCCATGCTACAGGAGTCTTTCATCCAAACTAGAATTAGTCACTTGGAGTCTTCCATTTCATGAATTATTTTCATTGCTCGAGAGTATTTGTATTTGTAAATGATGGCTTCTCATATGAGGTTGCCCATAGTGGCCCCATCGTCCTTGGCTCTGAGCATTCATATCTTTGTATAATTGCTTTTCTTTCAGTGTAGGCTGGACTTACTAACTTACTTCTAACAAATTATGTATAATAGCAGTGGTAGAAGAAAACTGTCAAGATTATATTATAAAGAAACAATAATAAAAACCAAGACTGTACCACATGTTGGGAATATTCTCTCTGGCTTTCTGACTTTTCCCTTCTCTCCTCTTCTTTTCTTTCCTTTTCTTCTCTCTGTTTCTATCTATCTCATACTGTCTCTCGCTCTAATCATATATAGTAGAATATTCCTGCCGAAGAGTCACTGCAGAGATATACCAAATGGAGAACTGAGGAGCCTAACCAGCACCAAAAGACCATAGGGTATGTGAGAGATTTCCATCACTCTAACAAAATATCAGAGATATTTAACTTATAAAAGAAAAGCAATGCTTATTTTGAGTTACAATTTGAGTCCAGTCCATGGTAGGGCAGAACCATTGCTTTTAGCCTCTGGTGGGGGTAAATGAGTCAGAATGACAGAAATTGTAGCATGAAGCAAACTGCTCATTTCATGACCAGGAAGCAAATATAGAAAGCAAAAGGGGCCAGGATCCCACAGTCTCCTTCAAGGGTACATCCCAATGGCCTAAGGACCCACCTCTCAATAGTTCCACCAGTTCCTAGTAGCACACTTTGGGAAGCAATGCATTAACACATGGATGTCAGGAGCCATTCAACACCCAAACTGTCTCAGGGCATTCGAGCCCTAGTGGAAGCATTTCTTCCAACTCTGCAAAGCTTTTAATAATGAAGCCACAGCGAGCACTTTGAGTGTGACCTAGGGACAGACCCCAATTAACGCCACCCAGCTAAGATGTTCCTGAATTCTAATCTAGAGACGCTGTGAAATAAATGTTTGCTGCTTAAGAAAGTAAAGTATGGAGCAATTTGTTGGATGACTAACACATACTCCCAGGACTTGACTCTTGAGGATACTATTATGAAAATGAATGAATTCAGAATCCCATGTCTTACACTCTCAAGATCTGAGTTGGACTATAAACATACAATGACATCACATTGATATTTTTATCATGAACAAGCACAAATTTTCAATTCTTTTTAATTCATTGGAATTATAGATTGCTATATCCTGGGATTTGCAGTATTAAATATAACTACTCCATTAAATATAGTTTTGTAATCAAAACTCACAGAAAATACATTTTTTTTTTAGCGAAGTTAACCAACAATAATGGCTTTTACCTCCAAAGAAGTACTTCTCGCCAGTTTTCACTTGAAGAGGACTGTTTGTTCGAACTGCTGATGCTTCATCTCCATCAATGGTGAGAATAGCAAAATTCTCCTTGGCTAAGAAACGAACCTCATGCCACTGTCCATCATTCAGTCCAGAACCTGGGAGGGGCAAAATAAAACTCGGTTTAGTTGGACACAATTTAAATATATACACAATTTAAATGTATACAATTTAAATGTATATCTCTAGTTGTATAACAAATATATAAGAAAAACTGAAGTGCATATACATTTTTTGGCAAACTGCATATACAAACATACACCATATATACGCATACATATATATAATTTTAAGTTGACAAACCATCATCGCATTACATTTATGGAGTACAATATGAAGTTTTGATATATGCATACACTGTGCAGTAATTAAACCAATTAGCATATCTACCTTTGCACTTACTTGACATTTTTGCTGTGAATGATGCATTTGAAATTTACTCTCAGTTCTTTTAAAATTTAAAATTCATTATTACTAACTATAGTCAACCAGGAGTTACTGGTCAAAATGACAACTTCGACTGGAAGGAAGGAGTAAATGCAATTTTTAAATAACAAAGTGCTTTAGAAGTAAAAGTCAGGTATTTTCATCTAGGAAAATACAGTTCTGCTTGTAATTTGCATGATTCAATATTTGTTTAACATTATAACCAGTTATATCTTCTAGTGGACTAAATAAAGCATAATACAACCCAATCAGGTAAATAAATAGGATTGGAATCCATTGGGACACTTAGAAAAAGAATGCTTTGAATAAAATCATTTAAGAGATGAGAATGAGATATTTTAATTTAAGAATTTATTCTGATTAAATTTGCCTTATCCCACTCTAGAATAAGGAAACAGATTTATGCTTTTTTATTTAATATTTCTCTATATAAAATATTTTTGTACAGGCTATTTCCTTCAATAAACACATTTGTAAGCCTAATTTACATAAATTAAGTGCTATAGAAAAATACGTAAGTATAATTACATTGCTAACTAATTTCTACTGATCACAAAAACAATATCTGATTACTTATAAGCAAGGCATTGTTGCAGTTGAGTAGGTTATACTTCAAAAAATAAAAAGCAAGAAAATAATCCAACAACATCTACCAACAACAATCACATTTGTTTCCTAATGCACAGACATTTGAAGATAGACATTCTTTTGATCTCTCCACTAGGTGGACATGGCTTAAAGTTTCTGTATAACTTGTACTCATTTTACAAAGTATAATTAGGAAACAATGGCACAAACAGCAAAACAGCCATGGAATACAAGTATCTGGAGAGGCTAGGAAACCCCAAGAGACAGAGAAGTCCAAAGAGTCAGAGAGTCAGAGTGCTTTGTCCAATGCTGGAAAGTCTTATTTTACGACTAAAGGAACAGATTTTTGTTCTAGTCTGCTCCAGATGGCATAATCTGAAATCCTCACATAGAAGTTCCTTGAGGATACACTTCGATGTCATAAAAGAAAAAAAACACTAACAAGTAAAGATATTTAAAAATAGAACCAGAGTAAATCAATGAAGCATAGATGAAATATCTAAGCCCTTGATAGTTTACACCAGCCATCTGTGAGCCACATGCAGGCCATAGCCAGCTCATTGCCACTTGTTTTTATATAGCCTATGAGCTAAGAATGGTTTTTATATTATTAAATGATTGAAAAGAAATCAAAAGAGGGATAGTATTTAGTGACATGCACAAATTTCATAAATCCAAAGTGTAGTGTCTACATAATACTTCATTGAAATATAGCCAAGCTCACTTAATCATGTATGGTCTGTCCTGCAAAGACCCAGTCATAAAGCTGCACTAGAGGTCACATGGTCTCAAAGTCACAACTACCTACTATGTGGTTTTCTCCAGAAAAAAAGCATTAGCTAGTGATTGGTTTATATCATCAAACAAGGCCTGTTGGAACTTAGAAGACAGTTATGTCTGTCATATTTACTCATATTATAGTAGATAGCATTACAAATAATAACCCACCATGCAGTTTTTAGGATGCTACATTTTTAACTCAGCAATACTAACTGAGCGTATTTTACTTCAGTGGAGGACTCTAAAATAATCAATACAAATAATTCTCAAATTTTGAAATATATAAAATATTTGAGACTATATATATTATACATATATATGGGAAGAGACAGTACAAGTATTAATACTATAATGATTGTAATCACTTGGTAATCTTCAATAGTTTGTGGACTGACTTTGTTTGCATGCTTTCCACTTATGGTCTCTTCTCCACAACATAATGCTATTTTCTTTTAAAATATAACTAACATTACATTATTTCTTGTGCAATAGTTTTCTCTTGCTTCTAAATTTCATTCAGATCTATGGCCACAGGTTTATAGAGAACTGACCTTCTGTGGATCATCTGCATTGGTTTTGCTGTCCATCTTCAGACTTCTGCATAAATGCTATCATATCAGAGGCCTTTCATAACTACTGCATGTAAAGTATCATTTTCCTCTCCTCTCTTTGAGTTTTATTTTTCCTCATAGAATCTTTCATTACACTGCATTTTTATTTACTAGCTTATGAGTTTATTTTCTACCCTGCACCATTTGATTATAAGCATCTCGATGTCACAGATTGTGTCTGTTTTATTTTCTGTTAAGACCCTTGAGCTTCAAACCATGCTGGGCACGCAGCGTGCAGGAATAAGGAAGGAATCTGAGAGACAATCATGAATAAAAGTTTCAAAAACTTCCGAGTTGACTGCGGAACACAACCGTAGTGGGGCAGCAATGGTATTGCTGACCACAGCCCCTGTGCCAGAAATAGCCATCTGCCCTGTGATTCACTCAAGGGTAAGAAATAAGTGCGGTCCATGAAATTTTCTTCTTAAATTTAGTTGAATCTAATGTCAACAGATCTTCCTGGAAACCTGTGCCATTCTAGACTCATCAAAATTGACCTCCCTCTTATCGAATCATACAGTAAAGCATCTTTTCTTGTCTCTTCCTGGTGTCAGTGGCAGACAACCCAAGATACTGCAGTGGTTTCCAGTGATGTAGGAGAGGGACTGGCTAGAAGGGCTGGGTGTGTCAGAGGCAACAACTGGGACAGTCTCAAGAGGTCTGGAGGGGACTGCTCCCAGTAGCACAGTTGCATATCCTGCCTTAAAGAAATGTTTTAATGACATTCCGCCTTTTTCTGACTTCTCTTCTCCTTCCTGGTACTTAGTTAGACCAATGTAAAATAAACTGTTCTCAAATTTCTACATTTGGGTCTGCTTTTTAGTACTTAAGCTTACTTTATGAGACAGTTTCTTATTGCAAAAGGATAATTCTAGATTTTAGTTAGTCCATGTTCTTTTGTGACCAGAAAAGTAGAGAAATAATTCTTTAATTCTTTTCTTTTTTGCCTTTCAAATAAGCATGAAGAACAATGCAAATAAAATCCTCTGTACTGTAAAATTGCTATGCAGATGCAGCCTTACTCTTAAATTAGAATCAGTTAGCTGTCAAGCCATAGCGAATACTGAAATACTTTCTTCTCAAATTGATCTCTTTGAGTCCTCCCACAGAATTGATGCTCCAAATAATGTATTTTCACCAAAATATTTCCTAAAACTGGACTTATGGTTAATTAACTATAGTTGTTCATGTTCTTGATTTTGGTTTTTATGTTTGAGGTTGGTTGAACTCTACCCTGAAATACATTCCTGGAATATGGATCTTAAGAACATTAGCATTATAGATGGTCAATCTCTCAATCCTAAAATATAGTCCTAAAGAATGATACATGCAGTGGAAGATATTTATAAAATCCCTTCAGCTATTCTAAATGATAGACCAGAAAACCTTTCAGAAAAATCTATATTTCTTCATAACAAAATTAATTCATAAATGGAATATAACCTTTATTGTTCATAGCAAAAGGCCCATTATTCTAATCAGATTAAAATTAAAGTTATTTTATTTTTCCAGAGGAACTTAATTAGTAGAGAAATTAAACCCCAGATTGAAAGAGCCCTGTTGACAGCAGGCTCTGTGATATCTAAGTTTAAAATGTGATTCTTGTTCATTTTAATTCCAATTATTACTTTGAACATTTAATCATCAAAAGGGATGCCTCTATAATCTATGATAAGAATGGGTCCCCCAAAATAATGAAATTTATTCCGAATGCATCAAGGATGACTACGGAAGACCACCTGGATGACTCTCCTTGAAAGAACAATTGTCTCCATTTTGGTTAAACCTGGCCCTATTTCCACATATTGACATGTACAGAGTTGGCTAGGACATTTCCTTATCCCCTCCATTGGTTTTAAGCAATGTAAATGGGTCTAGTCAGGTGCTGATGTGTAGTCCTTAAAGAAACGCGACAGGTCGTTACAGCCCTGCCTACAGCTCCCAAATAATATGTGTGAGCCAGGCCATGTGTAGCCACATTGTTGGAAGCCTCAAAATAAGAGATGATGACTTCTCATGGCATAAAAAATTATGCATCAGAACTGAAGTACTGACCCCAAAATATTAGATACTGCCTTGAATAGTGTATGCAGATTACTCTCTCTCTCTCTCTCTCTCTCTCTGCATATTGTAGAGATGATGATTTCAGACCTCCTCCCAGCCCAGTTCATGGCACTCACATACTTCCCATCACTCTCAGAGTCATTCATCCCCTAGCCACTCCCCTCTGTATGAATTAATGAAACTTGGGTTCTGCCCTGGATCGAGACCTTTGTTCCAGTTAGCCATCCTACTAGCCAGATTTAGGACACCTTTGTCTCTACCAACTACAAATATGCCCTAGTGTTATTCTCATCATGCATTGCAGTGAAGTGGTAGATTGGAATTAACTTATTAGAATTCCAATAACTTTTCCATGGGATTACAAATGTGGATTTTTCTGGATTACGATGAGGTCTAGAAGGGCTTTCTATAGATTACCAAATTATTCAAAAGAAAATATGCTTCTTTATGGTAGCCACTGCTGTCTTACTAGTATCTTGAAGTTCTGTATTGCTTACATTGTTCTGCTTTGTTTTTTTGTTTGTTTGTTTGTTTGTTTTTACTGGTTTTATTTTGTTGTATTTTGTTTGATTTTATTTATCCCTGATGGTATGGGCAGTTATATTGCAGATAATAAGAGGCATTATGGTAGCCATTATTGATTGCTTTTTACCCTGTTTAGAAGTCATGTACCATGCTCATTGTTTTGTTGTGATTGACTTCACTCTGTTTTACTTTGTTTGGTTGTATTCTTTTCAAAATAAAAAAAATATGAAAAAAGAAAATATGCTTCTTTGTTTATATTTTCTTCATCTACAAGTTATAAAAAGTAATAGCCTGAAGGCTCTCTCCAGAGAAAAATGCAATTTTATGAGTTCTACATAAAATTGAGTCTTTATAGGTATACTGTTCCAAGATCTATGTGCTAGCCACTCTGATAAGTAAGTACTTTACTTGCATTTTACTTATTCATACATTACAGAAAAAAAGTGTTAAACATTATTATTTCCATTATAGAGAAAGGGACTAAGTAAGTCTAATAAAATGCAGGCATCCCATAGTTGGCAAATGGCATGGCCTAGAATTGTATCTCATATATCTGGTTCCAAAGTCTGAGGTCCAGAAAGCAAACACAAAAAATAAGAAACAACAACAAAACATGTTATATAGCCTCTGTACATCTGCCATCAGTGTTATACAGCACACACATGCACACACACACACACACACACATTCTCTTTGGCACTGTGTCTGCAGAGAGGTTTAATCCCTGGGGACAGTCTTGCATTACTGAGCATGGAAGCCTGGAAAAAAACTGACATACCATCCATGTTCACCTTCCTGCTTTCTATCATTCACACTCTCCCATATCTGTTGTGTTGGCATATCACCCATCCTACTGTACTGTATTTCTTTTAGTATTTTGCTACAATGATATTTTTACTTTACAATGGACCTTTGAACAGAAATTTTATATTACAAGTCTGAATGGCACATTCTTAGATTTTTTTTTCTTCTAGGAATATTTAAATGAGCCCACCAGTATTTATTTAAATAATTTCTGGACTTTGTGAAACTCTGAGCAAAGAGAACTTTATGTTAGCTCTTCTTTTTTATAATGGGTGAATGAATGACCTTGGCCATGCCATCTTGCTGTGGGATTGCTGTAGAGCAGAGACAGTCGACCAGACCTCCTGACACCTCAAAGACACTTTCTTGCTACTCAGAACTGAGCTGCCCAAGGTTACGGTGAGCATAGACAGGGTGTAATAGCGTCATTTGATGTCTCCTCTGTCTCTGTTCATCCTTCTGGTGCAAAGAAGACCTAAGCTACTTCCTGTGACACCTGGACTGAAATAAAAGTGTTTAATGTCTCCTACAAATTTGCTCCAGAACTTGTTTTGTCTTTATCCTTTCCTAGACCATCTGTCACTTGGAGGAAGTAGTACATAATTATTTCTGTTTCAGAGAAGCTATTAAGAAGAGCCTTTTCAGTCATTAAAAAAATAAGAATACTGTTTAGCAATTTCTAATTCATATGAAATGGACTTAATGAAATTTAAGATCAATTAGAAGTCAATATATGAAGTTCATTTAGAATTCTAGAGCTGAGCAAATCAATGGCTATAAGATCCATGCTCATAATAAATATTAGTAGGTTTATTCAAGGAAAAAAATCAAATGTATCATTATTATAAATTGTATTAAGAATTTCATTAGTCATATATAAGAATCACCAAACTGGATGAAAGCAGCCTTTCTCTTTCACTGCTGAGAGACACTCTTCTTCTGTCTCTCACTGTGAGGCCAGCAAATAACTTGAGAATGAGAGAAACTCTGCAGGGAGATACCCTGGTGGCTGGACAGTAACTCAGGAGATGGCCAAAGAATATGCTAATGAGACCAGGTCTCATTTCCTGAGCCTGGAATGTGCCTGGCACTTGTCTACCCACTCCTGTACCCTA
>RJWT010040243.1:0-12523 GCA_004365215.1 Cuniculus paca
GTTGTCTTTGAGATGTGCCCTACCACATGTTTTTGTTCTGTGCTAAGGTTGAAGAAAAGAATTCTGCCTCTTTCTGGTATAGAATTAGCTCTTTATTACTTAAATATTTCTGTGTTTGGGAATAGCAACCAAAGTCCATTGGCATTGTATTTCCAGATCCTTTGTGAATTTAATTTTTAGATCAAATTTTTAGGTTTCTCTTAGTACTGAGTACTAAGAGAAAAGTAGTTAGAAAATGTATTATCTTGAATATTGTTATAGATGTAAATTCATAGTGTAACTTAAGGGTGTGAGGATGAGGATGAGTACTTTCCAGTCACTTTTAGTCTTTCAATTTTTCAAAATATATGCCTGTGGATCTAAAGGAGAGTTTATTCTACATATTTCAATATAATGCTTTTAAAGTTATTGAATCCACTTTTTACCATTAGTTGAATTTTTATTTAAAATGATTTTGCCACTTAGAACACACTAAGTCATACTGTTAAGGAAGTATAATGTGTCTATCTTTAGAGAACTTAATTTATTTTATTTCCCCCTGAAAATGACTCTACAGTAAGTTTCCTGGGAACAATTTCCTAAATGAAATCTTTAACCTTTAAATTACAACACAAAGAAACCTACAATTATTTTAAACCCCTTCGAATCCATATAAATATATGAAATGATTGTTGATTAGAAATTAATTTTTTTAAATTAAGTTTAAAAAATCACTGAATCTAAAAACTACAAAACAAATGCAAGATAAATCAAAGCAAAAACCCAAATAAGTAAATATCACCATCATCTGAAAAGACAAGAAATAAGTATACTTTTAGAAAAACATCAGAACTATTTCTCTTATTGTATGTCCAGACTGAACTGTATTCTTTCTGTACAACTACATTAGCTATGCAACCCATTACTTTAGCAATTTGAAAGCAGCTCATAATAGATAAGGAGATGGAAATGGATGGTGGATAATCTCATCCAGAAGTAATCTACAATGTAACTCTTCTAATGTCACATCATACTTCATGGAAAACACATGACAGAGGAATCATAATCGTATCATTGCTCTTTTACTTTGGCCTGTGCTCTATTTAAACCTTAACAAATTGATTTTTCTACTATCAGTGCAGGGGTTCCAAGAAGATAACTTCACGGTGTAGGTTTCATTAATGTTCCTCTTAAAATAAGGATTAAACAAGAGTTGACTATAATTGGGATTAGGCACAGCAGAACTTTTATAAAACAAATGGAAATTTTTATCAATGTACCTTCATCAACCAAAAAAAAAAAAGGAATTTTCTAGAAGGAATAGTATGTATAGACTTGGACTACAACAGTCATATTGAAAACATGATTTTAGAACTCTTAAAAATTGTTGGTTACTTCAAAAAAATTTTTATTCATATGAATTATAGATATCAACATTAATCACATTGAAAATTATGCCAAAAATTTAAAATATTTATTTATCTTTAAAAATAATAGCAAGTTCATTATAACATAAATATATTCTAAATTAAATTGTTACTCTTTTCAAAATAAAAGATAATTAATGATAAAATAGTTTGCAAAATATTTTTGCAAAGCTCTTTAATATCTGGCATAATATAGTGCTATGGTTTGAATGTTTCCATTTTCCCAAATTTAATGTATTGAAAGCAAATCTGAAGTGTGACAGTATCATTAAATCTGGAGTTTTGCAAGGTGATTAGGTCATTAGGGCAGAGTTCTCATTAATGAGTTCCTGCCCTAATAAAAGAAACCTTTAGAAGCCCTTTGCTCTTTCCATCATGTGAGAACACTGAAGGCCATATCTGTGAGTAATGAGTTCATATTTGACATTGAATCTATGGATTTCCCAGCCTCTAGAACTGTTAGAAATTAATGCTCAATTTTTATAAACCACAGGTTTTCAGTATTTTGTTGTGGCAACTCCAACAGACTACTACACATGACTTTTCTTTTCTGTCTCTGGACTCAACCTGCTGCAATATGTCATTTTACTTGGAGAATAGAAAGAGGAGTCCCATCTTTTAAAGCTCTATATTTCAAAAGAATGGATTTCTTAAAAGGTGGATTATTGCAGTAAATTTTGTACATATTTTGGAATTTAATTCTTTGATTCTAACTAAGAGTTCTATTTATCTTTCATTTCAATTAATTCACTTACCAATGTTGTTATTTTGTTATACATTAGTACTTTGAAAAATAGTTTTTCCTGAATTATGGATATTTTCCAAATGTTCCTGAAAGTTAAGCTTGATAGTGTCAACTTGATTACTTTGGTATGTACTTGGAGAATTGGATTCTGGGTGTGTCTGGATTGGTTAAAGCCTTGACCTTACAGTCTGTGTCTCTTCTCTGGCCGTGGTTGTTTCCTCTCTGGTGCTCTTCTCTTACTGTTTCCTGGAAACCATAAACTAAGCACATTTAGTTCACCATGCACTTCTGCCATGATGCTCCTGTCCTGGAGTCAGACTAACATTCACTGAAGCCCCTAAAACTGTGAGATACATTCAATATAACCTCCTTTAAATTGTGTATGTCAGCAATGGGCCCCAGTAATGCTAAAACTGACTAATACATTTGTACATTTGATTTTATAAATCAAATGTCATCTTCATTAAAATCACTTTTGCTGTCATCAGAAGATTCTTTAATCATTGGGGAACTTTTATGCTTCTAATGGTGTAACAGGTGGCTAGGGCATGACAGCGTGGCTAAAACAATTGGGCACTACCTGCCAATTGAGAATCCTTATTATCTAGGTGTTCAGAACAGCAGTGCCCAAGTATGACATTGGGTCAAGCTGAGCCATCCACCTGGTACCAATCTTCTGATATAAGAACATGTTGAAACTGGCACTGGATATCATTCTTCTAGCTTGAGATCAAGTGGGACCATCTGTATCAGCAATCAAAGAAGAAATAAAAGGATGGTAACAACTGAGTTTGCTGCTGGTGCCTTCTTATTCTTTCAGTGGTCCCTTCTGTTGCAGAATGTACCTTCTCTTCTCACTTTAAGTCACTCTTTTCCCACTGAACTCTTCTTTTGTACTTCTCTTTTTTTCTTTTCTCATTCTCATTCCTGCTCTGAATATATATTAATCTTTCTTGTCCACCAATAGTCCTGACCAATTCATTGATTTGGAGAAATAAGAACTTGGGAAGCACTGGTACTCTCTACCCACCTGATGATAGTGGTGAGTACACATTGTACCAATTCAATACTTTGTTTGGAATCATTGTAACATAACTTTCATTTACTTTCCTTGAAAATGTCTACCAAATACTCAAGTATATAGGAGCATAGTTTGTATGCCAATTATTCTATCAAGTAATAAGTGTGTTTCATGGAAAAACATCCTTGTCACTCAAACCATAAATTAAGTACATCTATTTTCCTGAAATTTTTTCTGTGAGAAACAACCATTGCTTTTTGATACAGAGCACAAATATTTATTCATATTTCTTATTTCATTACATAAAACTTGAAATTTGTGTGCTGAGGATTGATATTTAATAAAAATCAATATATTTACTGTTTAATTATAGATATTTTTGGTGGAAACTTGGATTTTTTTCAGTGAAAGATCACTACTATGGCTTGTATATAGATGTCTCCCCAAAGCTTCACGTGACTGTAGATGAGGCTTTTGGGTGGTGGTTAGATCATGCGTGTGTGATGCTGGATTAGGGTTTGTAATACTGGAATTAATGTTGTTTGAAAACTGAATTGGCTTATCATATTTCTGGTCATGGAAAATGGAAGTCCCACCCTGTGGGACCAATCAATAAGCCTGTAGCCTGGATGCAATATAGAGGTACAGAAAGAAGTCTACTGCAGCTGGCTGTCTCTTGCCTGCTCTGCCTTAGCACCCTGCTTTGGAGGCAGCTCACTATGGACTGAGACCTTTACAAACTGTGAGCTGAAATAAACTTTTCCTCCTTTAACTTGTGGGTGTTCAGTATTTGGTCCCAGCAAGGAGGAAAGTAAGTAAGACAGACATGACAGTGAAGAATGTAGTGATCACAAACACAGTTTTAAGTCAGTGGTTGGAATTTTGCTAATATACCACTGGTTTTAACAAGCTTTCCTTTTCATCATTATTGTAATGTTAACATATTAAAAAGGAAAATAACTTTTTTGTTGTTAAGGTGGTGATTTTGTTCTTTTGTATCTCTTAAAAATTCTTAGGAATGTGTAGATACTCTGAAGCATGCTTTAAGAACTTGTGGACTAGATCAGGAAAACAAATAGCTCAATCTGTTTGAATTTTGAAAAATCAGTAACAATGGTTTTAGGGTTTGAAAATAATTGAGACATATAAAACTAAAAGGCATGTGGTTTGGATTTGCCATTGGTTTAAATAATAAACCAGCTCTACCTAGTCCTGCAAATTGATAATATCAATAGGAAATGAACCACTCTTGGATGAACTGAGTTCTTATGTGTAAATCCAAACTGTTAATTTTCACTTAAAAAGTGAACTGGAAGCTTTTATCCTTGGGTATTCTCTGGAGTAAACTTTCCAATTCCTAAGTATCCAGACTTGTAGCCAGAATTTATATTAAAATCATGAAGTAAATGAATATGACCAAAGCAATAAAAAAAATCTTACTTAGTTATTTTGCTATGAGAACAATGATGCACTGTGCAACTGTGCACAGGAAATCTGAATTATACTTGATCTTAGCAGGGTAATTAAGGGCATCTGCTTTTACTCTCAAGGAGTCCTGGATATAGGGTAAACTATGTAGTCACCTGATGTGAAATTGGCCTGTGAAGTTATTTCACACTAAGCCTTAGAATCATTTGTTTTCCATCATGTGGAAAGTTAATTTGAAGAGAATTTATTATAGACTAGTCATGATAACATCAAATAATATTAGAAATACTGTTTCTGAAACAAATGGCATGCAAAATATACAATATTTTTAATACTGAGTATTTTTCTTAGTAAAGTAAATTAAACTTGGCAATATTTCTAACAGAAAGAAACTTCAACATCAATTATGAAAATTTTTATGGAATATGAAATAATAAAGCCTTTTAGTTACTTTTCTCATTGCTGAGACATAATACTCAATGCCCAGAGTTAAAGGAGGGAAGGTTTATTTGGCTCACAGTTTGTAGAGGCTTCATTTCAAAGTTGGCTGGTTCCAAGGCAGGGTGGAATGGCAGAAGGACATCACAAGAGGGTAACACAGTTCATTACAGGCAAAAGTAGCAAGCAGCAAGAATAAAGCAACAAGCACCATGTGACAAGCAGGACCTTTTTTCTGTCCCTCATATCTTATCCAGGCTCCATGCTCTTAGGGGAGGTAACACTCACATCCAGTTTGGGGCACCATTAATTCTAGTAAGAGCTATGGCAAACTAATCAGTGGACTAATTTAGTAATCACACACCCTTTATCCTAGCATCACACACTCTAAATCCAGCCATCTGAGAAAAAGCCCCACCTGTGACTGCATGGGGTTTTAGTGGGATGTCTAGATACAAACCACAACATTCCACCCATGGCCACCAAACACTCATGCAGATCCTTTTATGGAAAAGGCATTTAGTCTATCTCTAAAAGTCACAAAAGTTCTGTCAATTTCAACATTGCTGAAAAGTCTAAGTCAAAAGACTCTTCTGAGATTTAAGGCAAATTCTTAACTGTGAGCTCCTGTAAAAATGAAAGAAATTTAAATATTTCCAACGTACAATGACACAAGATAGACATTACCATTACAAAAAGGTACAAATAGGGGAATAGAAAGGAATGGAACCATAGCAAGTCCAAAATCCAGCAGGGAAAACATTATTTCTTGTAGTTCTGTCTAGCATTTGAGGCAGTCTGTGGCAAGATATGAACTCCAAAGGGCTTGGGCGGCTCTGCCTCTATGGTATGGCCAGTAGATGTAGTTCCCACATGTTCTCTCTTGGCCGTCTCTGCTCCTTTCTTGCCATTTTTTTCAGATGATTCATATTCTTGGCTACACTAAACTTCTGTGGCTTCCAGTGCATCTTTGGTTTTATACTCAGCTTCACACACTGCCTTCTCAGGGGCACACTTAGCCTCCAAGTCCTTTTTCTGAAATCTAGGTGGAAGGATTCCTGACCCCACAGCCCTTGAATTCTGCATGCTCATAAAAAAAAGCACCAGATGGATGATGCCAAGGTCTGCCACCACCTGGAGAAATAGCCGGGGTTTCTTCTTACTTGGCTTTAGGTATTGAATGCCTCAGAACCACATGCTGAGGAACAACTTCCCTAGGCTGCCACCATTCTATAGCATGGTGCCCTGAAGCTCTCTTCTCAAAGCAAGTTTGAGACTGCAAAGGGTGGATGCCTATTGGGTTTTGTGACATCTTCAAGTCATCTTTTCTATGGTCCTCTTGCTTCTCAGAAACTACATTTTACTCTCTGTCTTTCCAAGTCATAATTTTAATGGAGTTTCTTTTCTGACCAAACTCACATTTTAAATCATTGTGATGGGCTTTTTGATCTTGATTCTCAACATATATCTTCCTAAACTGCCCCCAAAAGTAACCATGCTACCACCTCAATATTAGACTGTATTGGAAGTTTTTCTGTTTGATTTATTAGTCCACTGCCCTTAATCTCAGCCTTTTACAAAGTATCTGTACATGTGAGAAACACAGACAAACTTTCTGCCAAAGCATAACACACATCTGGAGTCCAACTATCAACCCTGTCCTTCCCAGCAGAAACATCCTGAACCTGGTCTTTACTGACAGCATTTCTATCAGCATTCTGGTCTTCTGAGTAGTGTCCAGAATCTCCCAATAAGTACAGCCTCAGGCATTCCAGAGCTGCTTTTTTAGTTGGCACCTCCAAATCTTTTAACTCTTTGCATAAGTCAGTTTCAAAGTCTCTTGAACCAGATGTTCAGGGAGGGTCACAGCAATAACCCCATTCCTGGCACCAAATTCTGTCCTGGCCACTATCTTTGTTGCTGATCCAAATATCCAATACTGAAAGTTAAAAGAGGCAACATTTATTTAGCTTATGGATTGTAAATATCTCAGTTCATTATTGGCTAGGGGAACAACTAGACACAAGCCATAACAGGCACCCTTAATCCTAGCCAGAGATATGCCAAACCAATCAGTGAACTAATTTAGTAATCACACATCCTTAATCCCAGCATCGCATACTCTAGTTTCAGCCACCTATAAAAAAGCCCCACCTATGACAGCATAAGGCTTTGGGAAGACATCCAGATACAAACCATAACATAAAGTGCACAAGTACCTTGAATCAGCAGAAGATACTGGTCACCTATTACCACTGGAGTGCTGCAAAACAAACCACCATAATATTTAGTGATTTATAAATCAGGTTTTTTTTTTTAATCTTGCTCTGGTTTTGTAGATCAGTTAGGGTACTGGTGTTCTATTCTATGATTTTCTAGACTTTTTTAAAGGTTGAAAATTAAGAAAAGCATTTGTCATTTTTTTTGAACAGTATAACCTGGAAAGTGTTCTTCTCATGAGTTATATCAGAGTTCCAGAACCCAACCAAATCAAGTGGTGCAATTTAGTCTTTTTTCTTATAGCAACTCACTAAACATTACTGACCCAGGAAAATCACATAGACAAAATTTAGCTCACTGGGAAAGGAAACCATATGCTACCCACAGTGAAATAGTGCTGCAAAATTTCATGGCAATGCCTGTGGATATATATTTTTAATACATGGAGGTGGAGAATTTTTCTCAGTCACAAAATGAGAATTGAGAAATATGGTTATCTAGCTTATCCATGATTTAGCATCTCTGAAAGTACATGGCACCAGGGCCTGGAGAAAAGTATCACTAGCTTTTATTATGTGATGAACTGCATTTCCTCAAATACACGTTGAAATTCCAATCCTAGATATCTGTGGATAATGCAAAACAAAAAGAAATAGGGTAATCACAGCTGTAATAAAGAAATCCAACAAAGATCCAGCATGATGAATATCCTCAAAAGAACTTGAAAATTAAAGAAGACAGAGCACAGAAGGAAGAATACCTTGTGACAGCAAAAGCAAAGGTTGAAGTGCTGCTGCAGAGGGTCTGGGTACCTCCAGGATTATTGAAAACCACCAGTTCCTGCAAAGACACAAGGTAGCATTTTCCTTTCAACTGTCCAAAAATCTTGTCCTTATATGATGAGTTTGGACTTACAGTTCTCAGAAGTGCGAGACAGAAACTATCTCTTGTTACCCAATTTGTGGTACTTTGTTAGAGCTGCCTTAGGAAACTAACATATATGGTAATAACCAGTTACCTTAATGTAACCTGATGGTGAGGTATGGATATAACATCAGCTTGGAGATAGCGTCTCTATGGTGCAATTTAGATAAAATAAAGAAATCGCAATTTCACACTTTGAATGAACTTGGAGTGTGTCTTGGTTACTTTTCTCTCATTGCTGGGACACAACACCTGACACCCAAAGTGAAGCAAGGAAAGGTTTATTTAGCTTACAGTTTCTGCAGATTTCATTCCATAATCAGCTGGCTCCAAGGCAGGGTGGCATGGCACTGGGGCAACACTTCAAGGCAGCAGCTAGAGCAAAAGAGGGAAAGCAAGCCTCCTCTCCTCCCTTATATTGTACATAGGCCACCTCCTCCCCTCCAGGGTGTGTGTAGCATTCACAAAATCTCCTTGTCCTCTTTTGCAGATGAGGATATTCACAAAGTAAGAACCCTGGCTCCCTGCTGAGTCTCTCAGTGAGACTTCTAAACTGCTCAAATTGACACAATGTATCAACCATAACAGAGTGAATCACAGGTAAACAGCACCTAATTAAGGCACCTCTCAGGACGAAAGATCCCTGAGTTGGAAAAGCTGTTTTAAACCAAAAATTTCTCCTTACTGTTGAATTCAGAAGAGTAAAATGACTAAAATTTGTGTAAGAATAGCAAAAACAAAACAAAAACAAAGCAACAAGTAAAGTTGTATCTGTCATATAAGAACCTAAAGTCAATTTCTAGTGTACCTGCTGCAAGACCCGCAAATGGAAACTTTCCATGCCCCACTCCTCCTTTACCCTCCCAATAATTGTGAGGTTTTGAACTATGGAGAGCTGCCATTTCTTCATTTGCATCCTTTTAGAAACTAAGTTTTTGATAAATTTTATTTTTAACACTTATTTGATTTTAATTTATTCTGGTCATGAGAAAACACAACTTTTGCATTTATATTATCCTACTAGTTTTCATAAAGGTTCATTAAGAACCGAATCTTTAACTTTTAGTTCTTGAATTTATGCGTTCATGGCACTGTTTGAAGCTACTTTATAATGAAAGGGCCAGTGATCCTGCTATTTACTAATTTCACCCACCTATAAGATGATTCAGAGAATTATTTCTCCAGCAGACCTCTTTCAGAAATGATACCTAGGATGAAGAAAGAAAACACTGAGAAAAATGAATCTATAATAAAAACATCATACTACCATGGTGACACTTTGCTTCAGTATTGAAAGACTCATATAGATATCCAATCAAGAGCCATTGGTAACTCAAAGATGATATTCATATTTAAATTAGTACTGTACTGATTGAAAATTACTCATTTGTCATCCTTTTATTCTGGGATTACTACAATCTACTCTCTTTGCAATGCCTGCCACTTTGTATTAGGATGACTATTTTGTTTAGAAATGTGTACTCGCTTATAAAGAACTTTAAATATACATTTGTTAACTTTAAATACACACACACACACACATATGTGTATATGTATATATATATATATATATGAAATATCCAATTAGAAAGAATGAGAGAGTACAAATGAGAGAGGAGGGACAGAAGGAGGGAGGGAGAGAGAGGGTGAGAGGAGATGAAAGAGAGGAGAAAATAAAATCAGATGATTCCTTACGTCCTACTGCAGGGAAGAAGATGCTTCTGTCTTAGCCACTTTCCCATCAGTGGATACAATACCAAATACCCACAGTTTAAATCAGGAGTGGCTGTTTTTGTTTGCTGTGTTGTTATTGTTGCTTTGGATTGAGATTTTAGAGGACTCAGTCCATATCTGAGCAGGAAGCGTATGGCAAAAGGACATGAAGGAAGACAGCTGCCCACATCATGGCAGCCAGAAAGCAGACAGCAAAGGGAAGAGTCAGGGAGAGAAACACGCCCTTCAAGGTGAAAGTCCCAGTGATCTACCTCTTGTGACAAGGGACCATCTCCTAAATGCACATGGATGTACAGACTCATCAGAGGATTAATTCATTTTTGAGTGTGGCACTCCCATGATCCAACCACCTTCCTAAAGCACAACTATTAAACATATTAAATATATGAGCATTTTGGTGGTTATTCTAGATCTAAACCATAACCATTTCTAAAGCAAGAAACAATTGTTACTATTTGAGTTGTAACTAATTGAAAGGATAGTCAAGGGCCATTCTCTTCCAAATGGATCAGCACCACAGACCTTTCCCTCTTCAATAATCTTTACTTTAGAGCTAGTAAATCTACTAGTCCAAATCATGGGAAAATGTGATGCCTTTTTCTTCATATTCTTTGAATTCTCATTCCAACTTGCCTCTCTGTCTCTCTGTACCTGTGTTTCTATCTCTTACTGTCCATTTGTGTGGATGTATTAAACAGTACTTTGGAAAGAAGAAGAAAAATGTGTAAGACTTAAACTCTTCATTCAATGTTTGATCTCTAAGTAGTTGGGGTTAAAGTAGATATTTCAAATGAAATTGCCAAGAACTTTAATTAGGATGCAACATAAATGCATCCAAAATTACTGAGAAAAAAAGAAGTGAAAAAATTAGCCATAAAGATAATAGAGTTCAACATAATAACACAGATGTTCTTTGCGAGATATTTTAAATGATTAATGAATGAATGCAAAGAACTATAGTCCTGGTGGCACAAAAGGAACATAAAGCCAGGTGTTTAACAGGTACATTGATTGAATGATGTCTTTGTGCTGAATATAGTATGAGATATGTATTAAACAAAGGAAAAAGACAAGGAAGCTTCTATATTCTTTAAGACTGTATTTGTAAATAAAAAATGGTGATGGCCATTGCAGGATGTTCTAAGAATTTGTGGTTTTGGTATGATCCAAAGGAATTCAAATGTTGACCAACTTTCCTGGCTAGTCAGATGGTCTATGATAGCCACCCTAGGGAGAATTGTTATTAAGGATATACAAATTCACTCCAATTGCAGGAGTTTCAGTTACTTTCAGATATGGTCAACAACATGCCTTAGGAAAAACTGGTGGACAGAATAAGAGAATATTGTGGTATTTCTTTCCTTTTGCTTTGATTTATGCTATGATTTTTGTCCTTGACCGTGTCCCTTTATAGTGCAGAACTTGTGAAGGCTTATTTTACGTCAGATTTTCTGAAGGCAGGGACAAAGATTTGGATGCATGTTATTTATTGAGAGAATAATTTTAGAGTAAATGCAGCAAGACCTGAAGAAGGTATTGAACTTCAACCCAAACTCACAGAATGCAGCGAAGTTCATATAAAAATGATTTTAATAGTTACATTTTTCTGGAGAAGTAAAAAGATGTCTTATGAACAACTAACTGGTATGTCTGTGGAGGCCAAAAAGTTCCATGACCTGCTCCTGTGGTGTGGTTTTTGTCCAAACCTAAGGACTGATGAAATCTGCTCTGAGTCGGTGTCCAAAGGTTTGAGAATCACTAGAGCTGATGTGGGACAGCGGGAAGACAGGCCTTCCCCAGCACAGAAAGAGTCTGAATCTCCATCCTTCACTTTTGATCTATTCAAAGCCTAAAGAGACTTGATGCTGCCCACTTGCATTGGAAAGGACACTTTTCTTTACTTTGCCCATGGATTTAAAAGCTAATCTCTTTCTCAGACACTCAGAATGTTTAATCACTTATCTGAGTATGTCATATTCCAAACATAAGAAGCATCACATCCAAGCAAGACTACAAACTTTTGATGCCTCTCGTGAGATCATTATTGGATGACAGCAGTTCCCAGGAAACACGACCATATTTTCTCAGGTTCCTTTTTAATCACAGACAATTCATGAGGGAAAGGGGAGCCACTCATTCACGTGTGTTGAGTTCATGCAGGCAAGACTATTACATATTAGCTTCAACACCTGTCTATCACCTGTGACTGAAGTATACAGACTAGAAAAGTGACATATCAGCCTTTTTTGCTATGTATTTTATTAATTATTCAAATATATGGATTAACATCTATGATTATGGATTCTATATTTTCCTTGTAGCTTTGTTGATGTTTTTGTTATGTGTATATATATATATTTTGAGGCTGTATTATTAGATGCATAAAATTTAGTTTTTACCTGTTTCTTGTTAATTTTTTCCTAGTAAAATCTGTAACTTCATATATACTTTTCTTATGTTGATAGAGCTCCAGGGGCTTTCTTTTTTTTTTTTTTTTTGCAGCACTAGGGATTGAACTCACAACCTCGCACTTGCCAGGCAGGTGCTTAGGCTTCTGAGCTAAATCCCCAGCCCTCCAGGGGCTTTCTTTTGCAGAGAAATTGGATG
>RJWT010040244.1:0-12525 GCA_004365215.1 Cuniculus paca
TCTCTCTCTGTCTCTCTCTGTCTCTCTCTGTCTCTCTCTGTCTCTGTCTCTCTCTCTCTCTCTTTCTTCCTCCCTCCCTCCCTTCCTTCCTTCCATCCATCCTTCCATCCTTCTTTCCTTCCTTCTCGGCACTGGGGATTGAACCCACAACCTCATGCCTGCCAGGCAGGCACTTAGGCCACTGAGCTAAATTCCCAGACCAGGCTTTTATTTTTTACTAGTGGATGTTCGTGATACATAATAATAATTACATTCCTCTTGAGGAATTGCACACATACATATAGCATCTTAATCTTTTTTACTCCCACGTTTCCTCCCCTCAGTCCCCTTCCTTTCTCCACATTCATCTCCATTTGTGGAAAGAAAACCTTTAAGAGTATGGTGCTTGGGGATCCAGTCGAGGACCACCACGTTCATGCTAAGCACGGGCTCTGCCACCAAGCTAACTCATCCAGTCAAGATTGTTTTGGAATACAAGGGCTTGCAGTGTTACGTTGGCCGCGCTATTCTCGAACTCCTGCAGTCAGATGATTTTTTTCCTCGCGCTTCTCTTAATGTTAGGATTACAGGCATGTACCACTGTGCCAGGCGAATAATGATCATGTTTTCATGTAATATTGTTACTTTAACCAAAGAAACATTTTGGTATTAATGAAACTTTGTTCTATGTTCTCATTAGTGTGCATCGTTTTATGGAGGATGAATGTCTGCTGTGAATTACATAAATTATTAACATCTCCTGTGTAGCATCAGTTTTTCTAGATACATACAAACTTTTTTTATTGCCTATGTAAATCTCATGTAACTGTCACCTGAGGTTCAGTCTGTTAATATCCTTTCTTCTTGGCTTTCAAAGGTATTCAGAACAGTACTAGCATAAGGCTTTGATTTGTTGTAATGCAATCATATTAATGATGGGGTCTTTTGAATGTCTTTGGACTATTTTGTGGTAAATTCTGTATCTCTATAGGACTGTGCGTTGCGTGCATGCACTTTCTATTAATACTTTAAATTTTTAGCAAAAAAATCACTTTTTTGTATAGGTTTACTGTTTAGTGTTTCTAGTGATTTTTTTTTGTACAACGTCAGTTTGAAAATTGGTTTATGTGCCTTTGTACTCACTTGCTTATCTGAATTTTAATGTATGTGCACATTGTGTAAGCTGTGCTTATTGTGTTAGAAATTGCTTTTCTATAAACATTAAAAGACCATTAGTAACACTATTTTTTAAAAATGTTTAAATTATAAATTAAATTTATAATTGAAAGTCAAGATTACACACATTTATGGATACCATGTGTCATTGTGATGCATGTTTGCCTTGTCAAATAATTAAATCAGGTTAAATGTCTAGCTCTTCAATTAGCTGTTTTGTTTGTTTGGTCTTTTTGAGACAGGGTTTCTCATTGCAGTTTAGGCTGGCCTTGAACTCACTTTGTAGCAGTCTTCCTGTCTTGGCCTTCTGAGTGCTGGGATCATGGCCATGTGCTGCCGTACCTGGCTAGCA
This sequence comes from Cuniculus paca, assembly GCA_004365215.1. NCBI lineage: Eukaryota > Metazoa > Chordata > Mammalia > Rodentia > Cuniculidae > Cuniculus > Cuniculus paca. Next base: position 1,508 of record RJWT010040244.1, read on the forward strand.
TTTCTTTATGATGAAAACATTTAAATTCCTCATAGGTTTTTGGAATATATAGTAAATTATTGGTACCTACAGCTATTGTACTGTGTAGTAGCACACATTATCTATTGAAAGTAGTGTTCAGATCTAAAGTCTTGTTTTACTGCTTGTAAAAATGTATATTTGAATATCTGCAGTAAATTTAATGAAAAGTTCATAAGTAATAGTAAAGCTATGCACTTATGACAACTGGTAGTAATAAAACTTTGATTATGAAAGGGGTTGGTTCTAAGAGGCATTTCTTTTACTAGATTATTTGATAGAATAATTTATGAAAATTTGAGAGAAGGGTAGATCAATAACGAATTGGGTGGCTTTTTTAAAATGTAAAAATATTTCACATTCAATATTGTGTTTGCATCTCAGTGTCCTGATAGATTTCTGTTTTGATTTTCTGCTGACAGGTCACATTTAGGGCAGGCAAAACATAAGAGATATAGCCCTCCTGAGAGTAGAAAATCTAATTCTAAGGCACCCAAAGTGCAATCTAATACTACTTCTGAACTGTCAAGGGGACACCTTTCTAAAAGGTAAATCTTCACATTATTTATGCATTTTCAAGGCAGAATTATTTGCATTCAAATCATTGCATAATTTTAATGCTTGTCAGGTTATCCCAAAATGTTACAAGTGTTTTTATTTTCTGTATGTAACTTTTAGGATGAATTGTTAGTTACCTTTGCAGTGATACCAGTGCAGCATGCTGCTCTAGGTCAGTGATGGCAAAACTTCTAGAGCTTTCATTGATAAAAGTAGCCCCTTGTGGCACCTGTGTGCAGGCTCGCCACCACTGCCCTAGGTAATGAAGTTTTTCCTTGTTTAGACAGCTGTGAGAGAACGTTCCTTGTTTAGAGAGCTATTTGCTTAAGAAACCATTATAGGCATCTGAAGTGCCATGTTACCATTTTCTTGAGTATTTTCTGCCAGAGCCACTGTTCAGGTCAGTGATCCCTAAAATCTAACTGGGAGGGGTCCTTAGAAAGGACTATTACTGTGGAGAATTTGGTAGAAGTAAAAGATGAGAATTTTCGCTTTCATTTTTTTTGCTACATATGTTATTGCTTACTTCTCCTAAACTTTGAGAAAGCATCACTCTTCAACTTTCCACTGGTTCTGAACCACTAAGCATTCTTTTTTCTTGTAAGGTTAACTCTTGTCTTGTGATTGGGAGTGTTATTGCTAATAATCTTTTGGCTATAGAGCACCTTTACCTTTGAGTCAGATATTTCACCATCCAAAATAACCTAATTTTGAACCACTTGAAGACCTGCGTTTTTTAAACTTTGACTTACCAGGAAAATGTTTGCTTATATTCCCCCAAGTACTGATTTTCAGAGATTTAAGAGGTTAGGAAGTATATTTTATAACAGGTTTACTTATAGGCTGCTACTAACACTTTTTTTTTTAATCTAACCCCTTAGAAGCTGCAGTACATCATCCGCTGTCACAGTTCCACAACCAGAGGATCCAGACAGAGCAAATACTTCAGAAAGGCAAAAAACGGGGCAGGTGCCTAAGAAAGACAATTCTCGAGGAGTGAAACGCAGTGCTAGTCCAGACTACAGCAGGACCAATTCTCCTAGCTCTGCGAAAAAACCCAAAGCACTTCCGCATACTGAGTCTCCCTCAGAAACAAATAAGCCACATAGTAAGTCCAAGAAGAGACATTTAGGACAAGAGCAACAACTGAAATCTGCACAGTCACCATCCACAAGCAAGGCTCATACCAGGAAGAGTGGGGCCGCTGGTAGTTCACGGAGTCAGAAAAGAAAAAGGACAGAAAGTTTTTGTGTGAAGGGCGGTTCTGGTTCTGAACCAACTGGTGCTGAAGAGAGATCTGCAAAACCTACCAAGCTGGCTTCAAAATCAGCCGCCTCAGCCAGAGCTGGGTGTAGCACCATCACTGATTCTTCCTCTGCTGCCTCCACTTCCTCCTCGTCCTCTGCTGTGGCCTCGGCCTCCTCCACTGTGACACCAGGTGCCAGGGTGAAACAAGGAAAAGACCAGAACAAGGCGAGGCGTTCTCGTTCAGCGTCCAGTCCCAGTCCCAGAAGAAGTAGCAGGGAGAAGGAACAGAGTAAAACTGGTGGCTCTTCAAAATTTGATTGGGCTGCTCGTTTCAGCCCTAAAGTTAGCCTTCCTAAAACAAAACTGTCTCTTCCAGGGTCTTCTAAGTCAGAGACATCAAAACCTGGACCTTCTGGATTACAGGCCAAATTAGCAAGTAAGTTCGTGAAGAGAGCTTTTCTTTGGTCTACCAGATGTCAGTAGGCATTCACAGTAGTTTTATTTTTCAGTCTGAGCCACTTTTAGATACATACTACTCTGTACTATAATAATAATACATAATAATTTGATGCTAAATTTAGTTTCTTGGGGATAAGAGGCTGTTGTCATTAAACAGGCATGTTTTAGTGTCTGATTCTTTGTTTTTGCATCATCTGCTACTTTAGGTATTTCCTGATGTCAGGATGGGACATAAAATTGAATTTTCTTGTATACCAGATACAAAAATTACCATTTTAGTTAAGAGTTGCTCTTAACTATGATCAGAGATCAAATGTTCTTTTTTTAGTATATATTCTTTTTTTTGATTATGACTGTGAACCCAGGTCCTCACGCATGCTAGGCAAGTGCTATTCCTCTGAGCTATAGCCCTAACCTTTTTAATTTATTTTGACATGGCGTCTCACTAAGTTGCCCAAGTTAGCCTTGAACTTGAAATCCCCCCTGCCTCAGCCTCCTGAGTAGCTGGGATTATATACGACCACACTTGGCTAGTATCCTGTATTTTTGATGTATTGTAGCAGTGAATTACGTTAGTAGAATAAATTTAGCATAATAGAAATTAAAATCCATTCGTGTGTAATGTTTTAGACCTTTATGAAGCTTAGTCTAAAGATGAAAACCTCGTATTTCCATACACTGCTGTGTGTCCAAGGTCCAAGGTTAGTGGGAAAGAACATTGCCCTCTTGAACTTTCAAGTGAAATTGAAAAAACTTAAGTTTTAGGATAATAGATTCCAGCAAAGAAACAGAAACCAGGTAAGAAACAGGTTGAGTGTGTTCTTTTAGGGCCAGAGCTGCTGTCCAAACACCTTGCCCTCTTTTCCCTGAAGGATGTCTTCAGGAAGCCTTGTCATCAGAACAGATCAGAACTGGTGCTTACCATTTTCAGAGTGTGTCTGCTTTCCTTTCCGTTCTTTTCCTTTCCTTTTCCTTCTCTTTCCCCTTTTCCTTCTCTTTCCCCTTTTCCTTCTCTTTCCGCTTTTCCTTCTCTTTCCGCTTTTCCTTCCCCCTCCCCTCCCCTCCCCTCCCCTCCCCTCCCCTCGGTAATGATAAAAACTTTTCTTGTTTGTCCTCTTACTCTTTCTCATCCTCTATCTACCATCTTCCTCTCTTATTCCTCCGCCTTTTCTATTTCAGGAAATCTGTAAAGAACAAATAGACTTAAGGAGGACTTATTCATGTTTTAAAATAGCATTTTGTTTTTGTTATATTTGTTTCAGATCTCTTTGCCCCTTTTGAGTTCTCTTAAAAGATTTGGGTTTCAGATCTATATTTTGGAGCTATGGAGCTTTTCTTGGTTATCCAAAGATTAGTTTCTACTAGCATTTTTGTCAAAGCTTAGTAGTAACAAGTTAGCCTCACCTAATACTGAATCAGAGATCTTAGCTCTATTTAATGCAACACTATAGTCCAGTGATGGCAAAACTTTCAGAGCTTTCAGGGATACAAACAGCCCACTGTGACACATGTGCTATAGGTTCACCACCACTGCTATAGTCCGTAAGTACCTTCATTTGATTCAGTGTTAGCTAAACTTTGACAAGAATACTACAAGGTGCTGTGTAAAATCTTACGATTCACCTGTGTTGTGGGGTTATTGTGAAGGTAACAGTTTTTACTTTCAGATTGTACAGCTTTGTTCTATTTTGTGTTTTAAATATGGAGTACATCTATATAAAATCTCAATTGAAAGGAAAGATACTTCATGAGGACTCAGTAGATTGGTATCTTGAAATGAAAAAGAAATACAAGATCAGGTTAAAAAATAACAACTAATTCTTTCTTTGTCCTGCCAAGGTTTTCTTGACAATTGGAATTATTTATATCAGTTCTTGTATCTTCTCCTCTGCCCTCCTTGCAGTGTAGAAGTATGCGTATCTTTGTGTGGTCTGTCCATTTAGTAGCTCTGTGATTTTTCATAGCCGGTGGATCAGGTTAAGTTATGTGGGATCCGCAGCCCTTTCTGATCATCTTCACTTGAAGAGCTCATCTCCCTTTGCTCTTATTTGTAGGAGGGCTCTAGAGCCAGGTAATAATGAATTGCTTCACTTTCCTAAGATACCTGTATGTTCTGCTGTCACTAAATTGCTTTTCCAGTTTCAATGCTCCTACTTTAGTTCTTAATCTCTAATTATAGCTCAGGCTGTTGAAATAGGGCTTTGGGTTTTGTTTGTATTTTTTTGTTTTTTGTTTTTTTATTTTGGTACCATTGAACTTGGGACCTGGTGGCTTGCCATGCAGGCACTGTACCACTGAGCAGTATCCCTGGCCGTGTAATAGGGGTTTGAATTGGCATTTGTTGAGTGAGTATCTTTGTCAGTGCCAGGAATTTTGCATAATTCAGGCCACATACTTTAAAAAGAATGCTACTTTCATGCAGTTATTAAGGAAATTTATCCCTAGGTTGCAAAATAAATTCTCAAGTACTGTATCTCTTAAGTGGTAGAGTTGGGATTTGAAGATCAGAGGTGTGTGTGACTCGAAGCGTTGGCATCTCATTGCTATTTTTTGTGGTGCTGGAGATCAAACCCAGGGACTGGTGCACACTACTAGGTAGGTGCTCTACTGCTCAGGTACAACCTTGGCCCATTGCACCCCCCCCCACCCTGTGTCCTTATGTTTGGCTGCTATAATGTATTTAGGTCATTAGTGATATTACAGCCCCAGATAAAATGAAATTTTACTTTATCTTCCTTTGCTGCTGTTGATTGATCTTTAGGATGAATGCTTTGTGGACTCAAGGGTTCGTGCAGCATTCACCATGTATTTGCTTCTTTTGAAACAAACAAAATAATAGCAAGTATTTAACTGTACTTAAATATGCCTGACAGTTGTCCTGAATACTTCAGATGCATCATCTTACTTGCCTTCCATTAGTCTTTCTTGGCAAGTTTCTGAATTATAGGTAAGGAAACTTGGTATCATTGGTCAAATTATCTGTCTAGGGTCATAGAACTAAGAAAATGATAGAAGCAAAAGTGAAATACAGGCCATCCCGAAAACTGGTCTTGAGAACAGAATACATAGGAATGAGCAGTCAGTCAGTTGAGTATGGGAAGGATTCTTTAGGTCAAACAGGGCAGCGTGTACTTTAGGCATGAGTGAATATGTTACTTGGGGAAAGAGTTTATATAAGAAGCTGTAGAATTGACAGCTAATTTAATTTGAGGTTATAAGGGCAAAACGGGGATATTATGGTGACCACTGAAGTACTGATATTTTGGAGAAGGTCCTAAATATAGAGCTAAAATCTTGGGTTCGAATCCTAGTTTTGCCATTGTACTAGATGGTGTTCATGGGAAAGTATATCAACTTTGTATTGTAAAATGAGCATAATAGCTATTTGAAGAATAAAATATGTGCAGAGAATAGCATGGGTATCAGAAGATTTAGAATGTAAGTAGAAGTTAAATACATATCTTAAGGCAGAAAACATGCAGAGCGGCATTTTTTTAAAGAGACTTGTTTTTTTTCCCTTTTCTTTTTGAGACAGGTTTCACTATGCAGTTCAGGCTGACCTTGAACTCATTTGGTAGCCCAGGCTGGCCTCACTCACAGTGATCCTCCTGCCTCAGCAGAAATTAAAGATGTACACAACCATGCCTGGCAGAGCAGCATTTTTTGAAAACAGAATCAGTAAATCTTGGCCATTGATTAGTTTAAGGTAGTTATTTTTTAGAATTAAAAGACCCAGATTTAATGTTATGTAATATTCTGCTACTTTAGTGAGACTGAGAACATCATTCAGTGTTAGTTTTAATAATGAGCTTCTCCTTAATCTTAATAATAACTCATTTTGTGAGGCATAAGTAAAGAATAAATGTGAGGACAGTGTCATGAAATTAAAAGTACATATAAAGTACACAAACATAATCGTTTATCAAGAATTGTGGTCATGTATTTTGAAGAGCTTTTGTTTGCATCAGGATTTATTGTTGGCTTTTACATTAATCCATAGGGCAGAATTAGATTCAGTGGGGGAGGAATTGACCAGCAGATTTCTGACTGGTATAAATCTTTGTGGGAAAAATTTTTATAAATTATGTGCTTGCGAGGCACAAAACCTTTCCATTTGAGTAGATTAGTTTTTCCTGATTATTATTTGTTTTCTTCCAGTTGTTAAGATTCAGTGAGCGGGGTGTGGTGGTGCATACCTGTAATCTTAGTATTTGAAAGACTGAGGCAGGAGGATTGCTGCGAGTTTCAGGCCATTCTAGGCTACATAGTGAGTTCAAGGCCAGCTTGAACTATGTAGTGAGATCCTGTCTCGAAAGAAAATTAAGTGAATCTTAATCCAAGTGTGATACCTTTCCTCAGGCTCATTCTAGGCTATTACGGGTTAGCAGAGGAGTTAAAGGAAGTTTTATTTATTTATTTTTTTAATTGTAAAAATGATCGTACCTTTAGGATACTTTGTGAAAAACTATCCGTCAGATACTACTCCAAGGAGATTCAGGGTTGTGCGAATATGAGAGCTTTGGGACAGCCAGGCATGGTGGCCTGCATCTCAGCTCTTGGGAATTTGAGAGGAAAATCGATGAAAGTTCAGGGCCACTCTAGCTACAAAGCAAGTTCAAGACCAGCCTGGACTACATAGGGAGACCCTGGCTTTAAAATGAAAGCAAGCCAGCAGTGGGAGGTCTGCTTCACCCAGTGTTTTACAGATTTATTTGACCAACTGTTAGTACCTTGGGGGAGATAGTAGTGGTGCATGAAATAGAATTTGGGAAACCATTTAATGTATTAAGTCAGGACACTTAAGTGGAAGGCCTTTTCCTTTGGTAATTAATGATTGACAGACCGATAAACACATTCGTGATGAGGAGCTCGGATGGGCAGGAGAGCTAGTGAAACCAGGAGCTACCTTAGGTGATGAGTTTCCTAAAGCATTCCTGTTTGCCAGCTGCCTCAGATCCAATTAGCTGTGGGACAGAGGTGACCCTTTGTCACTTCACAGAGGTCTCCAGAACGGATAGTGTTAGGGTGTGTGAGTATGCGTGCACGCTTGTGTCTGATACTGGGGATTAAAACTAGAGAACCCTGAGCTACATTCCTAGGGTCCACCCTGTACCCTCTTTGGTAAATTTTGATACAGGGTTTTGGTAACTTACCCAGGCTGGACTTGAACTTGCAGTTGAGTGGCCTCAGTCTCCTGAAAATTTTAATGCGTGTTGGATCTTACAATAACTGTCAATGTACCGTTTAACTGAAGTAAACAGATACTCTGTATAGCAGCATAAATGTAAGTTCTGTGTATTGATAAAGATGTTTTAAAAAATATTCTGTGGTATTTCAGTATAATACTTTAACTTTATAGTTTGGGTAGTTAGTTTGGCTTCAAAATATATATTTTTTAACCTACCTTTTTCCTAAAGTAAGCTAAACTTTTACAAAATTGCAATAATTTCAAAATGAGTAGTAGATGATAGGGCAAAATGATAGTGATCAAAATATGAGTAAGATATTTATTTATAAAAAAACCGAAAGATCTTACATGTCTTTGTAGCCCTGTGTTCCTCTCTGTTATTTATTTATTTTTTTTGCGGCACCTGGGATTGAACTCACGACCTTGTGCTTGCCAGGCTGGCGCTTAGGCCGCTGAGCTAGATCCCTGGCTCTTGTTTTTGAGACAGGGTCTCACTATGCTGTTCAGGCTGGCCTTGAGCTCACTTTATAGCCCAGGCTGGTCTCGAACTCACAATGATCCACCTGTCTCAGCCTCCTGAGTGCTGGGATTACAGGCGTGAGCCACCACACCTGGCGCTCTCTGTTAAAGTGGACGTCTTATACACATTATTAATATCACAGCCAGGAGTCGTTACCAGCTTATTTCTCTCTTGGGCTTCATGTTGCCCTGATGACTTGCATTGTTAAAGCTAGACAAAAATAAGGTAGACACCAGATTCTGGGGTGGTAATTCTACTTGGATGCCTGTAGCATAGAGGGAGGAAGTAAGAATGTGTTGAGTAAGAGAAGCATTTGGAAGCTAGGCTCTTGGTTTTTACTGTGTGCATCTCAGGATTGTCTGTATTGAGTTTAAACAGCTGGATCATCTTTGAGCTGTATGGTGTTTGGGCAAGGAGTCTAAAAGAAAAGAGCAAGGGTGTCAAGAGTTTTCTGTATTACAAGGCAGCTGTTAGAATAGCTTACCAACTTGAGATTTTAATTAGTTCCAGTATGTAACCACTTTGAAGAATTACCAACAAAATATTTTTGAAGCTTTTAAAAATTCATTACATTAGAATGGGTTACCAATAGGACATTCTAAGGGAATAAATATCATTGGCCTTTTTGTTTTGTTTTACACTGCTCATGAATTACAAAAGCCATGTTGCAGGTTTGTATATACCAAGTCGAAGAATTGACTTAGTCAGATTACATTTTATTGCACATACATGTTAAACTTTTCCTTTTATATTCTTACCTTCATGTTCTGTAATAGTTTTGACACTTCTGATTGTAAAATGGCTTTATTTTTTAAAAAATTCAGAAAATATCAAAATGTACAAAGAGGAAAAAGGTTTCATCCCCTAAGGGCTAACTTTCTTTGATGTATATCCTTCCCACATTTTTTTCTTTATATTTATTAGCACAGAAAATTTAAATTAAAGAGTTATGTAAGATTTGTTATTAAAAACATAGCAGTCTTGTTTGCCTTTTCTCATAACGTGATTATTTTGGTCCTTTAGTCTCTAAATTATGTGACTGACCTCCAAGAGCCTCAAATGCTTGTAGGTGGGCTTTTGAAAAGTGATTGTGTTCGCCTTTAGGAGTTGGTCTGTTTGGGTCACTGGGGGTGTGGTCTGCAAGGTTTGTCTCCCTCTGTGTTTCCTCCCTTGCTCTCTCTGCTTCTGTGTGTCGCCCAGCCAGGAAAACTTTTCATCAGCCTTTTGGTCCTGCCTTGGAGCTGGCTAGTGATACTGAAGCTGCTACAAACCGTGAGCCAAAAGAAACCTTTTCTCCTTTAAGTTGCAGGTATTTGGTGTTGTGTCCCAGCCATGAAGGACAGTCAGTAAGACGCTGTGTCTGTGTCCCTTTCATCTTCTGGAAGATGGGAGGCCTTGGGATGGTTGTTTTTCCTGCTTGCTTTTGTTTTGTTTTGTTTTGTTTTGTTTTGTTTTTAGGTTTGGGGTTTTCTTCTGTCTGTTAAGTTTCCTTTTTCCAAATTCCATGTCACCATTCTTGATTTCTTGTTTTGGTAAAACTTTTACTTGTTTTCTAAGGAAAACTTAAGAGATTTAAAGATCTTTTTTTCTTCCTTTAAATTTTCAGTGACAAAATATGTCATGCCACCTTGATACTTGTTTGACAGATTGGTTGGATGTAAGAGTTCTGAGTTGGGAATTACTTCCTTCAGAATTTTGGGGGACTGTAAAATCTATTGGTTTCCAGCACTGGAATCATTCCTATTCCTTTATATAACTTGTTTTTATGGGGGTGTTTGCAGGTTTTAATTCCATTATTTAGAAATGTAAACATATTGTTCATTGCTGCGGTTTATTTCATTCCTTGTAGGATGGACAAACTTATTTTTGAGATAGGGTTTCACTATGCAGTTTAGGCTGGCCTCGAACTCATATAGTAGCCCAGGTTGGCCTCAAACTCAGAGCAATCCTCCTGTCTCAGCTTCTTGAGTACCCAGTCTTTTGGTTTTTTGAGACAAGAGACTCGCTATGTAACCTTTTTTTTTTTTTTGAGACAGGGTCTCGCTATGCAGTTTAGGCTGGCCTTGGGCTCACTTTGTAGTCTAGGCTGGTCTTGAACTTGCAACAATCCTCCTGCCTCAGCCTCTCGAGTGCTCGGATTACAGGAGTGCGCCACCACGCCTGACTTCCGCTATGTAATTTAGGCTGACCTTAAACTCACTATGTAGCCCAGGTTGGCCTGCGCTTGAGGTGATCCTCCTGCCTCAGCCTCCCAGGTGCTGGAATAGCAGGTGTGTGCCACCTTGCCTTTCTGCCAGCTATTGAATTTTCTGGTTTCAAGGCATTTCTCAAAACAGGACTTTCAGCCCTATAAAACCTAGATCGTTGTTTAGGCACCATGTCCTTGTTTATTTCCTGTTTGGGCTGATTGTGCTTTTGGATAATCCTGGTCTGTTTCTCTTTGCTAGTATGTGTGTTTTGTTCTATTTCTGGTAGATTTCAAATTCTTTTAACCTTTCTGTTGATTTTTCACTCCCCTCATTTTTGCTTATTTTCAAGCAGTTATTTTTTGTTTCATTTTAAAAATGGAATCTGGTATTTGTTTTTTGAGGGCAGTAAGACTTTGCACAGCCTTTTTCTCTTGAGTGTTTGATTTTAGGTGCTTTTTTTTTTGGTTTTTTGGGGGAGGGATGACTTTGGGGTTGGTTTTGTGTTTCAGACTAGGAACTTTCCTCAGATTCTGTTATTCCTGATTGTCTCACCTTTCACTTGGGTAGGGGGAGACCAAGAGTCTGATGTTTAAACTCTGGAGTGTGTGAGAGAGGTTTGACTGAGATTTACTGTTTCTTCCTCTTTGGGCTGTTCTCTTTTGAAACCTGTTCTGTTGTTTTTAGATACTTTTCCTTTGACTGGTAAAATTGCACAGGCAAGATTCTTTCAAACTCCTCTAGGAGGTAAAGGCCTAAGTGCTGGAATTTTGCGAACTGAATTGGGAGAAGCAGACTGGAGAGAGCTGGGGTGTGCATTACCCAGTGTGTCTGCTATATA
>RJWT010040245.1:0-12533 GCA_004365215.1 Cuniculus paca
AGCAACTAGCCTTAGAAGGACAGATACTGCATGGCTCCACTTATACGAGGTATCAGAGAGTAGCATGGTGTTTGTGGGCCCTGGGAAGAAAGGAAAATGAGTTGATGTTCACTGAGCAAAAGTATCAGTAATACAAGATGAATACCCTTGAGAAATCTGCACAGCATTGTCTCTAGAGTTAACAATATTGTATGGTGCACTTAAAATCTTGCTCAAAGGGAAGATCACAATAATAATAATCACATGGTTGCACATGGAGCCCTGGTATTTGGACTGGTATTTGGCATCTGGTCGCTGGATGACATCAATGAAAGAGCATACCTCACCAGCAATGGGACACTGTTTCCTGGGCTTCCCCCCAGGTCACATCTACTCAACCTGAAACATTGATCCTTCTATCACAGCCTATCTTTTCAGAGGCTCAGTGCTGACACTTCCCCTTCTTGAAGAATCTTCCGTTAATTCTTCAGCGAGGACTGAGCTGGATCTGCTGGGGGCAACATCAGTCCTGCCTTATTTGCCCCCAGTTCAACTGCGACAAGAAGCCAGGAGAAGCAAATGATGGAGTTCACTAGAATGCAAACCTTCAGGTCCTGGAATGCCTTTGCTGCTCACCCTATGTTCCAAACCCAAAGCCCAGCTGGAACCATCTCCTGTCTCCATCCTCAGGAAATGAACTTCTTGCTTCTCACGAAAGAAGTAGGTAACATGGAATTTTCTGGCTTTAGTTTTTTAAAATTAATGCTATTTAATTCTGGTTTCACCCATAATCTTCAACTCTTAATTTAATATGCATCTTCTCAATCATAGGACTGGATGGACTTGCTATGAAACAAAACAAGATCAAAATGTGAAGGGATGCAGAGTTTGAGGACCAACGAGCAACTTTGGTTTGCTGCTTTTGTCACTTTGGGGATGAAGGTATGGGGCTAGGGGCATTCACATGTGTAGTGAAAATAAAGCTTGCAATAATTACCTCTAATATTCAGTGAACTGAGAAACATTTTATTTTCACATCTGCTCCAGTAACTGAAAACAATTTAAAGAAGCAAAAAATCAGGGCCAAAATATTTTCAAAGAGATATTTTTTCACCTCTAGCTTGAAAGCAAACTATAACTTTCTAAGCAAGCAAACAAAAAGGGCCTTTATGCATATCTGATTAGCTCATTTCCTTTGATTTTGGCGAGTGATGTCATTTGGGCCCAGCTGTTGGTATGCTGCAAATTATTTCCCTTCCTCATGTTTCACAAGTCATTTCTGCTCCTAATGGAATTACTTTGACTAAAACTCAGCATTTTTCATGGTTCACCTCTCTATCAGCTGATACCCAGGGCTCCTCTGACAAGAGGAAAAGCACTTAAATGCTTAGAGAACAACAATTTCATGTAGACTTGTGCCTATTTCTGATGCCGTAGTTTCTTCTAAATTCATCCTATGACATAGTAGTGGAAGTCTGAAGTTGGTGAGGGGTTCTGAATTAAAGGGCTGTGTATCTTTAGAAGCAAGCATGACCCAACCCCTTCAGGCCCAGTGTGCTTGCTGACACATTAGCTCAACAAAGAAGGTAGCAAGTCTGGGGAAAGAAGTGGATAATTCCCAAGAGCTTTGACTTTTCAATTCTGCAGACTCGGGATGTAGACTGGAAGACCATACCTTCCTAGCTGAATACACGAGTATCTGTAAGCCTGTATTTCTTACAGATAAAAAGAAGCCAATCAAAGTAACCACAGATAATAAAAAAGTCTACAAATATGTGGGGACTGGGAGTATATGGGAAATTACCTTCACTCAATTTTGCTAAGAATTTAAAATTGTTCTAGAAAATACAAAATCTATTTAAAAAAAGAAAAAAGAAACAAGTTGATGTAGCACTCAAAGTGCTTAGAATTGTACATAGCTTATCAACATATATCTCTGCTTCTAAATTAATCTGAAAATAGCATAGGGGCTCATCTGCTAAGTCAGAGGTGTTCCTTCTAGGCACTAATAACATTTTGGCACCATTTAGTCTCAAGGAGAAGACCCTAAGGATTGTAACAAGTCCAAAGTCAAATAACAATCTCATCCTCCATCCAACCCCCACCATCTTAACCAGTTTTGAAAATTAAAAACATCTCTAGACATTGTCAAATGTCTCCTCAGGGGCAGAATTACCCTTAGTCACTATGCTTGATTAAAAGGAAAACAATAATCAGTTCAATGAATAGAAACACTTCATGGTCAAGGTAAGCTCTCTGTTTTGAGAGTTTTGCTTGCTTCTCTAGTGCTCATACTTTTCTCCATCTGCTTGCACTGTTCTCGCAGGATGCCTTCACAATACCATATCTCTGCGATACACTGCCTTCCCTCTTCCATGCCTTTCTTTCTGGACCCTCCGATCTTCAGCCCCACCTCCTTCAATAACATACCTTCCCAAATCCTTAAAGTCTGTGGAGTTATCTTCTCTTTCCATATAGAAGCTGATGCCGCCCTGGTCCTAGGATGATTGTCTTAGAGATTAAGAGACTTAATGCTGGGAGGAACCATGCAAATTATGTAACTTGGTGCCCTTCTGGAACAAATGAGAAAATTGGGGCCCAGAAATGCTAAAGAGCAGGTCCAAGATCATAGTGATGATGTTCATGGAGCTAAAACTATAACCTCAGCCATTGCCCTGAAGCAGATCCTGCTAGGAGCTGATCCACATGTCCAACTTGCACCTTCATGTACAAACAGAAGCCCTCTGTTTAGGTGCATTAGCAGGTGCAGACTTTTAAACAATCCAGAGATATCTAAGAGCCCCTGTCCATCCATAGTGCATCCAGGGACTTTCTTTCCTTGCTCCCTCTGCTATATTCAACTCCTATTTAATATGCAGACTAGTGATTTTAAACAGTAATTCTGCAAGTAGTTCTACTGAAAGTATTCCTCAGAATTACCCGGAGTGCTTTCTAACACAGGTTACCGGACACCGCCCTGGAGTTTCTGAGTCTGAGTTCAGGGTAAGCCTGATGCTTTGTGTTTGCAGGGGACACTGACATTGCTTTCAGGAACCTTTCACTGGAGGTGGTGATAAACAGCCAGGTTTTAGAATTGGATCTGAGTCCCTGTGCCACCACCTTGAATAGTGACTCTGAACTTGTTTTATCCCTTGTAAAATCAAGATAATAACCAGAAATACTCATGAAAATATAATATTATTGCTTTTAAAATAAATCTTCAATTTCTGGCACTTGTCAACTTTCAACATGTCTCTTGATCAAAGAAGTAGTCTATCGCCTTCCATATTTTTCAGGCTGGTAGCTTAAGAGGAAATAATAAGTCAGTCAGTGTGCATAACTTGGCATGGAACTCCACAAGAATCATTTGATTTCTTTGCTGTTTCTATAAAATGAGCAAAATGACCCTTTTCTGCTTCTCCCACCGCCAAGTCTTCCCAATATTTTGGGTAGTTTTTAACGAGTACTTTAAAAAATTACTTGATAATCTGTTACTGTTTGTAAAAGTTCATTCTTGGCTTGTAGCCTCTTTTGGTGACAATTCTCTGGAGGACGAGTCTTTCTCTTGCCTTTGTTTCTTCCCAAACCAAGCATGTTTTAGCTTGTAGATGGGAACTGTCCTCTTTATTCAAGTCCAAATGAGTATTTTCTTTTTCTGATTCATCTCTATTACCTAATTGTTGCTTGACTATAAGCAGCTTGCTTTGAAATTTACCTGCCTAATGAGCACTTTCTATTTCTTTCCAGTTAAAGGCAACATACTTTCAGGAAATGAATTATATGTGCTATTTCTTTTGAATTCTCCCTGTGCCTAGTATCACTCTGTGAACAGTTAAATAAGCAAATGTTGATTAAATGGAAATTATCTCGTTTTCATAGGATTAACATCAAAGTTTTAAGCACAGTATGGGAAAATTTATTTTGTTCCTTCGAAGTTTAGTTCTCTTCATCTTTCAGGTTGTTGATGCTTATGTGGGACAGATTGGTTATTGAGAAACTCCTAGCTGCTGAAGCCTAGAGAAGGGTAACTCTTAGGATAAGTCTATATGTAACACCTTCCTCTAATATTGTATTAACAAAAGTAGCTTTGTTTTATTTTGGTTTCAGGAGATTACAATATTGGGAAAATGAAGCATGTATGGCTTTAAATTACATATATATATTCATTTTAGCTTCTCCAGTGGAAAGAGGACCAACAGTTGGAAGAAATGGGGGGCAGGGGAAGGAAAGGGAATGAAAAAAAAGAGAGTATAGAAGATGTATTACTTGCATGTACAAACTCTCCACAATAATTATAATCATTATGTACTATAAACATGTATTAAAAAATACTGAAACAACAAACCCTTAGACGAATGTGAAGTAGACCACAAAGGAGGGCATCAAGAAAGGAGGTGAGGACTTCTCGTCCTGGGTTTCTTACTTGTGTCTCACTAAAGTGTAGCTATATATACTGGAAAGCTGGAGTTCACATGGTTTAACTCCCTTCCAAACATGTCTTATTCCAAAAGAACAGTGATCCTACCAACAATGATAGATTTCCCTGGAAAGAAGTCAGGGTGAGAGCCATGACCACAAAGGTCTATGGGGTGCATCCTAAGTCTAAAATTATGCTGTATTCTGGATGGGATTCCTTGACACACTTTGAGTTTTTTGCTTGAATTTTTTGCTTCAGGAGAACTATTCTACCTCTTTGAATTGTTTCCTGCTTTCTCTTTATGGTCACATCCTCAAAGAGGACTTGATATATCAGTTCAATTTTAGTACTGATTATGAAGAATGACATGAGGATGGAGTGTGGTTCCAAAGAAGGAGGCTGAATGAAGGTGATGGGATTTGCAAAACACAGTGTAACTCTCCCCTGCTGCACTTCAGTCTTTGGTTTGGACCAGTGGCTCTCAACCATGGATCATGGCACCCATTTGCACATAGTGTCACAAGTAATGTGTTACAGCACTAGTGAGTGATTCACTCTATACACTGAACTGGAATGGTCTCCAGGGACAAAAATCACTCTTGTATAGTCTAATGCGTTTTCTATAGTATGGTTCAACCACTGTGACGTACTTGTCTATAGGAGTGAAAGTTGAACGTTTCAAGTTGAAAGTGAATTTAAGACTGGGGAACTTATATGTGAGTGTCTCTCATCCCCATGACCCTTATGAATATATTATAGTGAACAATACCTAAGTACAAAAATCTCTGTTCTGTCACTTACCAGCTATGCAGACTTGGACAAAGCTATTTAATTTTGCAGAACCTTAGATTTCTCACTTGAAAATTCAGAAAATAATAATGTCTGGACCAGAGTGTTAGGAGGATTAAATGGGATGAAGCATGTCATGTGCCTGTACATAAGTTATCAAAGGTTCTCAATCATCAATATTATTGTTACTTATTAACACATACCAGAGGCTTAGCAATGGACTTACCTACCACATAGTGACTGCCTAATTATTTTTAATGCTGGTTTTCAAAAACTCTGATGAATACAACATAATTCTGACAATCTCAAGCCTCATATTGATAGTTTTACTTCCTGTTTTCTCTGTGCATGATGCCTGACACACCAAGGAACTTAGTAGAAGCGTTTCATTGGTGGCTAAAGAAACTTTTCCCTTAAACTGTTTTTAGTCCTTCTGTGCATTTCACCTAGGAGGAGTACTTTATTCAAGATGTATCTCATGTCTCATAGAATTTAACTAGAGCATTACATTTTTTTAATACATGACAATTTTTTAGAATTGACAAATCTTTGCAGCAATTTGTTTTAAGACACCCTGAAGTTGGTACAATGTATTTACTTCGAGTATATATTATTTTGTCCCTTTTTAATCACACTACCTAAAGTTCAACCATTTATAATGCTGAATGTTCTTCAAAATCATAAAGCCTAAAATTCGTAGAATGTTCAGGTTGCGCCAAGCATGAGAGGAAGTGCTTTCTATGTATGATCTAATTTAATCTTTATAGAGTAACCACGTGCTTTTGACAATTCCTACTAACACGGAGCAAAACTAGTGTTGAAGAACCTTTTAATGTATCTCCCTGAGCAAGTGGCAGAGCTGGGTCTCAAAATCACACCTGATGATTCCAGAGCCCTTGAGTTTAATTGGTGTAGAGTCATTCTTCAAATTTTTGTCAGGAATTGTTGTGTGTTCCTGTTGGACTTCCCAATACTGAGCTTTCCTCTTTTATACTGCAAGGTCTTTGAAGGCAGGAGCCATATCTCACTCACCGTTCTGTCTTCCTTCTCCATTTCTATATGCCTAGTACATCAAGAATTCTGTAAAAAAAAATTACTTGTTAAATACTTGAGTGATTTTTACAGTTCCATAATCTTTGGCTGCATTACACAATTATTGCAAATTAATTTCAAGGCAAATTTCTACTATTCTTTCTGGGGATGTAGATGGAGATCATGAAAACAGTTCCCAAGTTCCTAGATCATGGACAACTATCTGTACCCAAGCCTTTCTAGTGCAAAGAGGGAAAATTTAGAGTTGTCTATTCTCTGGATGCTTCAGACCTCATGTCCAAGGTAACAGTTGATTAACTCTCAAATCACACCATGTGGCTATGGCCAGTAATGGTCAGTATCTGTTGTGCAAATGAATTTAATTGTGGACCCAGATGTTACTTTCAGGATTAATTTGTCTGTGACTTAAGGAGGTGGTCCCACACAGATCAGTTGGAAAGGAGAAAATTACAGTGATGTGTTGAAAGCAGTCATGGCCAGAGAAAAAGTCGCTGAACTGTTACTGCCAGGGAGGCAGGATACTGCATGAGATTTGAATGAAAAGCATGCTCTATGTGCTTCCTTTTCTAAACAACTGGGTTAGCCAACCCCTACCTCTCAGGTTGTCAGGAAAGAGCCAATGTGAACCACCCAGGAAGGATTGTGTTCTGTCTCAGTGGAAGAAACTTGAGGTCTCCCTCAAATTTTGCTCAAGAAAAACTAATGACATTAAATTGTTGAACTGCAGACAGTTGAGCCCAATTTTTGTTATTTTATTAGTGATGATGACAACAATACCACTGTATAGAGACTCTTTCTTGCAATTGATACAACTCTCGTTGCTGTAAGCACTAAAGTAAACCAAAGAGCAAGCTTCTGACAAGGCTTATGGAAACAACAGACTAGTTAGATACAATTTTGCCTACTGCTTGATCCTAGACTCAAGTGACCAGTATTCTGGTCCTCTCTCTTTATTTCCCAGTGGCCTGTCCCTGAGCACTGCTTTCTTTATTAGGCTCCACATGCTCAAAGAATTGCTGCTGCTGTCCCAGATCTCTACATTCTCTCCCAACTACTTCTTAGGAAGGAAAAACAATGATTTATTTTTAGGACTGCTAGCCAAAGTGTCATTGCGCTGATGAGGTCAGCAGAGCCCATCTCTGAGACAGTCACTGTGGCCACAGGTGGACATGAAGCACAGTAGGGACTTACGTCTAGCACACAGGGTTTGCTCTAGCAGCCAGTGAGCTAGGAGTTACCAAAACAGAAATGCACAGTAAACATTAACACCTACCACCATAAACATGTATCAAGATCTATGTATCAGAAATTACCTAGGTTTACCCATATGGCCTCTCATTCATTCCTTAAGAATATATGTTGTGATCCCACCATGATGAGCAGAAACAAATACTGTAGAGTATTTGCTCACTGTTTAGGAAATAAATGTGTTATGAGATAACTATTACCATCCACATTTTACAAATAGGATGAGTCTTCCCAGTTGTATTTCATTTCCCTATCATATTGCAAATATCAAGTGAGAAGCAAAAATCTAAACCCAAATCTTGGTTTTCTTAGCCATTGTGTTTAGCTATCATACTGACCAAAAATGTCTTGCTTTGGAGAATAATCTCCCACATATTTATATATGTTTATCTGCAACAAGGAACTCCCATCACGAAGAATGTCCATGATAAATAAAAGAAGTACAGAATGTGAAGCATTTAAGGGCTATGTATTTTCCCACTCTACTCATATTAATGGATCAATATTAAACTCTTTGAGGTTGGTAATGATGAGCAACCGCAAACTGCCCAATTAATTTATATAAATGCTGTTTCGCTGAGCATTATTTATCTTCAGTGCTTTATAAAGAACAACCAATTTATTCTCAGATATTTTGTCCCCTGAGAATTATCTTTCCAGCTTGTTTATCAGGGTCAGCATTGTCAATCCTGTCTGATCTTCGAGAGTTCAACAGGCTACCAAGTTTAGCAAGTCAGAAAAGAAACAGGAGCTTTAACTCCTGTAATAGTGTTTTCCAAACTTCAGTCACCTTTCTTGCCTTTTTTTGAATCATGTACTTTCCAACTTTATCTAAATACTCTCATTTTAAGTAACAGTACTTGTCAGGAGTATTTCTAAGTGTAAATTTTTCTACAGTACATGCAAATAAATAGGAAACTATTCAAAATTTTAAAAGCTATTCATGAATGCTTCAAAAGTATTTCAAGTGCCACAAATGATAGTGTCTGAAACGTTGTAATACCTGTTCTTTGTCAGGTCATTACCTCTCTAGCAAGTTGACTATAGTTTTAGGACTAAGACTTAGGTTTACCAAAAGGTTACTTCTATGGAAAGTTTCTTTTTTTTTTTTTTTCTTTTTCAGAAAGGAGACATGCATGTATCCACTGAATGGGGATGTGATTCTTTTCAGTTCCCTCTGTCTAGCCTTGGCCTCGCTAGTCACAATGGTACCCCCATGCTGTGCTCACTTCCTGTCTTTGCTTATGAGTAAGTCACATCTGCTATCTGAAGGTTAACCCAACTTTCCAAGCCCCACTGATACTCAATGCCTTTGATTGCTTCACAGCTTGTGTGAATTTTTGTGCTGTAATTTTGTAGTGTCCATCAAACATTATCGTTCAAATTGAGAAATATCTATTTTGAGAGAGTGACTTTAAGAATTGTAATGAAGGCACTTCCACCTTCACTTTATTTTGTGATAGTTATGTTTGGTTTCCCATAAATTTTCCTACTTCTTGCCGAAGTTCTGTTACCCTCATAAACCACTTAAGGATGAAATTCACATCCTCAAGTGCACTTTTATCCATAGTTACTTAGAAGGAAGGATTAGGTAAACTGCCTAATACCTTTGTGTTTTGACACAGAGAATAGAAGGAAGAGAAAAGATCCATTGTGCGTGAACACATTCCTTCACGAAAAAATCAAGCTCTTAGAGGCGGCTCATTTGTTTCATCATTTAACAACAAAATTAAGGAAGTCTGTGTTTGTCCTTCTAGCTATTTTTGCCTACCGCAATGCTCAGGGAGACTGGGGATATTGAATGCCTTCTGAAGGAATAGATGCTGCATGTTTGTGTTTTTTAAATTCCTTTTTATGAGAGAATCCATCAAATAGGAAAACAGCACAATCACTCCTTCAATTCCACCCTGGGGAATTAAACAGGTTACTTAATTGTCATTGTTAACTCCAGACAGAGGTTAGATCATTTCTCCTACTGTACTAATTCTCAAATCTGTTGCACTTCAGAAGGACCTGGGTTGTGTTTAACACATACTGATGCATAATTGCCAGATGGACACCCTAAATTAGGATCTCTGAGGATAAAACTCATGTAATCTTTGGAAAATTCAAAGCAACTCTAGCAACACACAGAGTTGATTTTTTTTTCTTTCCTGGGCCAATGGCTTCAAGAACCTCCATAATGTCTTGGTTAGATAGTCTGACAGACCTGTGGTTGAATCACTGTCTGCTTGGTAGGGTCTGACCTACAGTTCTTCAGTTGGCCTTTCTAAGTCTTACATCTCCATCTATTAAGTAGGAATAATAATGGCTTCTACCTTATGGAGTAGTTTTGAGCTTTTATGCAATGATGCATGGATACTGCAGCCCACCTCCACAGCAACAATTAGCTAACTATTGTCTATTGCCTTTAAGGTTCCCTGCTTCTCAGTTTTTAGTATATACCAGTGAATTTTCCTAAGGTATTTTTCTTATGCCCACTAAAAGAGAAAAAAGCAATCTCTGACATCTGAGAATTGACCTGACACATATAAAGAGGCCTTGGTGTTGTTAAGAGCCGACCTGAAACTCAAAGCAAGGACATAGTGTCTCCTGTTGGAGATAATCTCACCAAACATCATCAGATTAAAGTTACTCTGTGATCATGATAAAGTGAGACCAAAACAAAACAAAACAAGCCCCCAAACAACAACAGTAACAAAAGATCATTTCATATTTTTGTCTAAGCACAAAAATAAGCCATTGTGCAAACTACAGAAATACCAACTCTTATGGTTAATACATTGTGTCAACTTGAGAAGTTTAGTAGTTTTAATTGAGAGACTCAGCAGGGAGCCCAGGTTCTTTCTTTGTAAATATCCTTATCCTGTGCAAAGGAGGGCAAGGATGTTTTGTGAGTGTTACACCCACCCTGAAGGTGGGGCGGGGCGGTGGCCTGTGTACAATTTGAGGGTAGAGAAGAGGCTTGCATTTTGCTCTTTTATTCTGGCTGCTGCCTTGAAGTGCTGTCCCTGTGCCATGCCACCCTGCCTTGGACCCAGCTGATTATGGACTGAAATCTCCAGAAACTGTGAGCTAAATAAACCTTTCCTTGCTTCACTTTGGGTGTCAGGTGTTTGTCTCAGCAACGGAAAAAAGTAACCAAGACACCAACCATCCCACTCCCTTAGCCTAAGATGAGTGACAGCTGCCTCCACCTATTACAAGTTTAGCTTCAAGTCTAGATAAAGTTTATTACAATAGTCAATTATAGAATGGCATCCACTATCAGACAGTGGATGCCATTCTATGATCCAGAGTAAATGGCTTCAACCCAAAATTCAACTAATCAAAGTCCATGTCTTTTAAGAAGTTATTTCTAACACCTTCCTGCGGAGACACCTTGTGATTCCCCAGTGGACGTTCCCCCATCCTCCCTCACTGCCACAGTAACAAGTCCACCTTTTTCATCAACAGTCTCATTCCTAGTGACCACTGGCTGGGAAACCTGGGCCCCAGTCTCTTATTTAAAGTCCTATAATCCTGCTTTCTGATTTGAGAACCTAAGAGTTTTAAAAAATATTCATTCACCTTCTTATTGTGCTACCAAATCTGCTAAGGCCCTCTTACTCTGTTCCTATGTTACCCCATTAAATCCCATTTCTCTTCATTCTCTCTATGACTTTCTCAGATACTTCTTTCTTTCACTCACAATGCTTTTTTTTTCTTGCTTTTGGTCATGTCATTCCTGAACTCTCTTTGCTGACTGTTTCCTTCCCATATCCAGCCTGAAGTAATAATTTGGCGCTTGGTATGTGTTACCTGTTCTCACTAGAAATATCCATGAATTGATTCATAAAGGTGAAGAAGGACTATTTAAGTAGATATTATTATTATTTCCATTTTATAGGTGAGGAAAAAGGCATAGGAAAATTAATATGCTCAAATTCACACAGTCAATCAGTGATTAAATCAGGTTTAAGAAATATACTGATTTATTCTCATAAATTTGTTTTTAGGGTTAATGTAATAATGTGGGTAAAGAGTTTAACTTTGTGGGTTTACCAAAAGAAGTTTTTGTGTACAACCTATTTTTTAAACCCTATTTTGCTGTTGAAAATGTTTCTTCTGTGGTGGCCTCACCGCATGAGTCCTGAGGCAGTATTACTGTGTATACTCAAATGCATTTTACACTAACTCACACATTCATAGAAATCCGTTTGCCCCAAAATTCAAGCAGCCACTTGGAGCTTGTCTGAATCAACTTTTCCTTCTCAGTAAGAACTCACATTAGTTATCTGCTTATTTGTCAAAAATAATGATAAGAGTTGCTTCAATCTATCATGCATTATTAATGACTTGCAGATTCAAAGGCTAACAGTCAACTATCTAATAGTCAAGCATCTCGACTGTGTGCCTTACACACAGAGGATATTCAGGATGCCCACGGCTTTATAAGGTACTATAAACACTCACTTTGAGAAGCCCTACAAATGTTCAGGTAGAAACTCTTACATAGATTAATGATCAACTAGTTTAAAAACGTGATTCACAAAACCCTCTGGCAGGCTTGGGATTTGTGTAAGACAGTGAGGTATGTTTTTCCCTGTTTATTGCAGCAAATATGTTTTGCAGGCAAAATTCAAATGCTTTTGTACTGCATAGTTCCTGGAAGCATTTAGTTTTTCTTCAATATATGTTCAGGGATTTCTTTTTGCTACTTGTCTTAGAGGCACACAACTCTACGGTTAGAAGTTTCTACCATTAGGATGGGCCTTGTATAGTATGCCCATTACCCTAAAGAAAAATAATTTTCAATTGATCTTGAAATAAAACCACCTCAGATGGAGATTAAACCATTCCATGATCAGGAAAAGAGAAAAGTCCTTGGATATCATTGAATGCACTGGACATAGTGCAATCTAAAGATTTTGGACAACCTGGGACTTCAAAGAAAGATTCTGAGAAGATTAGTATGTCTTAATGTATAAACTTACATCAAACTTCTTATTTTGGTGTGACAGGGAAAAGCAGTATTTGTTGACAACTGTCTCTACCCTTTATTCAT
>RJWT010040246.1:0-12521 GCA_004365215.1 Cuniculus paca
GAGTAGAACACTGCAAGCAATACAGGTCTTCAAAACATAACAACAGGAGATTAACAGTGGCTACCCTAGTGTCTCTTGCCTTCTTTGAAATGGTTGTTCATACATTCACAGACAATAAACTCAAACAAAACAAAATAATATAAAACCAGCTAAAACAAAAGAGTGAAAGCATTACAGGCCTTCAAATCAGACAAGAAAGTTATAGTCTTTTCATAGGTGCCCTTTAGCAAATTAAGGATGTTTCCTTCTATTTCTAGTTTCTTGGTTTTCTTTTTAAACTCATGAGGGTGTGCTGTACTTTTGTTAAATGTGATTTCTTATATATATAGAAATAAAATGTTTTTGATCTTTACTTTTTAATATATTGAATTATACCCATTGAATTTTTAATATTAGACTATTCTTACATTTCTGAGACAAACTGTACTTGGTTATGATGTATCATTCTTTTAATCTATAATTGGATTTGATGTCCATGAGGAATATTGATCTGTCTTTTCTCTTTCCATTTTTAAAATTTCCTTCTACATTTTATTTTGATAATGGCTTTATCCAATTTTAGTTTTAGGGTTATGCTGGCCTCATAAAACAAATTGGTAAAGAATCTTTTCTCTGAAAGTTTTTGCAAAGTTTGGAGTTATTTTTTCCTGAGTAAGACTTTTGGTTTAAATGTTTGAACCAGCATTTCAGATATGCATGGCATACTGTGGCAATAATAGGAATAAGTAGACATGCAGAACTTTTCACCTTTTATCTGTTTGGGTTCTGGTTTCTTCTTTCTTGTAACTTATTCCCTAAGCACCTCAGAAAATCCATCTTCTGGTACCTTGGTTTAAAAAACGGGACCACATATAAAGTTCTTTTGACTCTCTTTTGACATGCGTTAAGTGTACAGTGGATGAAGGGGTAACTGCAGCTATGAAAGTCTTTTCCTTTTTGCCAGTACCAGTTCAGATGCCCCTAAGAAAATCTTCTTGATTTCTCAATGGGAATGAACTTCTCCCTTACTGCAGTTTTCCTCACAGTTCTCCCAATAGCCAAATATACTTTTGAGGAAGGATCTTGCTGATCATCTTTACCCAGCATTCTAATTCTGATTGCCATTCTCTGGACATGCGACCTTTGCAGGTATCCTTTTCCCCTGAGGCCCTGAAACCTTCATATATACTTTGGGAGACTTGAACTAAGTTTGAGATCATTTTGACATTTCATTTTTTAACATTTCATACATTTCTAAAAAGTGTATTGTTAATAGGAATGAGGGTTGGCTAGGTTGTTTCAGCTCCCTAATGAAAATGACAATGAGATGTTGCATAAGGAGACTGGTGGGTAATTGCCAAACTCTGAATAAATAAATGCTAAGTACATGCTCAATGACCCACGATTTTTGCGCAATTTCTCTTCTATTCCAACACAGCATGATGGTCCCTGGCAATGCAGCAGGGGTGGCCAAGCAGTTCCTGCGCTGCATCTTCCATCAACTGGCCCCCAATGGCATCTTCCCACAGTTGTTCCAGAGCACCATCAAAGGTAATGCGCCCAGAGCTTCCAAACACCACAAACCTTGCTCGTCCCGGAAACTGGAACACTGCTAAATCTGATTGTTTGTTTTACAGATGGAACTTTTTTACGGACCTTGGCCACATCTCTCATGGACTTCAATGAGTTGAGCTCTATCGCTGCTCTCAGTCAGCTCTTGGAGGTAGGCTTCCAGAAATGATGCCCCATGCCCCAACCAAAAAGTCACTCCATTCAGTACTGCTGGGGAAGAAACTCACATTCAGTAACTTAATAATTTGATTTAAATTTTGTATGGATTTACCATTCACTTAAGCTTCTAGACACTCTTAGCCAAGTATTGGACAGCAGGTTGGAAACTTACACAGAACTATCCTTTGAACTTAGAAAATGAACCATATTGGGTGAAGCAGTACATAATGTTTGGCAAGACTCACATTCCAGGACCTAATTACAGTGAAGTGTGGAGTGTTGGATCACAAGATTGAGATTCTAGATCTGGCTCCACTGTTGATACACTGCCTTGCTGTCTTGAGAGACTAGGACTCAAGTCTCAGCTCCACTGCTGTGGCTCTTAGCTAGTATTTTGCTAGAAGGAAAGCTGCTGCTCTAATAATTTATAGTTCCTGTCTTTGGGCTGAACACTTCTCTCCAGTGAGCATCATGTCGTGTGATTTCTTAGGAATGAACTACATCAATTTTAGATCCTTATTTCTTACGTACATTTTACCTTTCATTGAGTCAATGATCACCAATTTTCCTTTGAAGTTTATCTGAACTTGTCAAATTTTCTGTTTTCTTCCCATTGCATTGATTGGTCTGTATAGTTGGCACTCACCATATGTTTATAGCATTATACATGATTTTTAAGACTGACTTCACCAGATAGCTATATGAATGAATTCCCATGCTGTTTCAGCATTTGATTGCCTATGCTTTTGTTTTTAGGGTCTAAATAACAAAAAGAATTTACCAGCAGGGGGTGCTATGATACGCTGTTTGGAAAACATTGCTACTTTCATGGAAGCTTTGCCCATGGATTCTCCTAGTAGCCTCTGGACCACAATCAGCAACCAGTTTCAGACATTTTTTGCCAAGCTGCCTTGTGTTTTACCTCTAAAGGTAAGCAAAGCCTGAGATTTCATTTGCAATAACCATCTGACCGTTTGCTTACAGAAAACATCACAAGAAGCAGTCTTGGGTGATGTGATGTATCCCAAAGGGCTGGTCTGTCGTGCAGCACAGAGAATTATTCAAGTTGTTCTTTCAAATATTACAAAATGACAGCAATATGGAGTGGGAGTTTTGCTCACTGATGAGTATGCTCTGTGCACGTGTTTTAGCTGATTTTTTTAAAAGTCGGAAAGACATTAGTAGATTATGTTTAGCTAGAAATTTTCTTGAGTGTGTATTAAATAATCAAATTAATAGTTTTGTCTAAAGGGAGCCCACACATATAATGTAAAGTTTTAATTTTAGAGATTATTTAAAGGGAAATGTTTGCTTATGTATTTGTGAATGAAGTACTTGTAAGACCAAGATGATATTTCTGTTGGACTGATTACTCCCCAATAGCAAACCACCTTGCAAGAACACACACATAGTAACTTACCTGAAAATAATGTTGGTCCAAGGATTAGTACCAATATGGGCCCATTAAATGCGAACATAGATGCCTATATTACTAAAGTTGGAAGAGACTTGTAGAACTTATTCTTTCCAGACCCCCTCTTCTATGTGGGGGATTGCATATCCAGAGAGGTGATGCTACTTGCTTAAATAGCTCAGTGGTGAGAGAATAAGAATTAGAATTCAAATCCTGCATGGCACAGTTCAGCACTATTCCCATTAACAGATTCCTGAAACCCTTCTAAAGCAGCAATGAGGAGAAGGCATTTGTGTCTCTAGAACAAGGAGAAAAGATGTGGTCAGCAGTGGCATTGCTGTGTTTTTGATCAGTAGCTCCACTAGGTATTTTGTGCTTTCTCTGGGCATCTCAGATGAAAGCATTTAAATTAGAATACAGTGAATCATATGTTAATTTGACAAGTGAAGTTACATGTTGGTAGCTCCGCTTCTGAAATGAATATTATATATGTAAAATGTTATAAAGATCAACCACTTCTGATAATACCTTTGGTAAATTGGCAGAGATTACTAATAGAGACCATGAGGCTGATCATTCAGGGAGGTGGTTATGCCACTGAGCCAAATCCCCAGCAGGACGATCATTCAGGGACCCTTAGCTTTCTCTGTGGTGCTTCGAGTTTGAAGGTAGAGTACACACAGAGGTACTGAGGAAGGATCTTAGCACTTCCCTCATTCTCTCACAAATCTGGATTAGCCGAATAAATCTGAGAAAGAAAGATTAGCACTTTGAAACCATGAATATATGTAGCTACTATAAATACACATGTGAAAAATCAGGTGCACATATTCTAACACAGCCACACAGAGCCTCCCTTGGGGTGGGGTCATCATGGGAGTTCATTGCTAAGAAAGCCGTATACTCCGAGAGGGTAAGTGGGGCAAGATGGCAAGTTCAGGTGCCTATGTGCAAATGTGATAGTTGAGATATTTAATTTGAAAGTATTGCCTGCTATAAACAACTGCTATGCCTAATTTGTAACTTGGCTCTGTCCATAGGGACCTTACCTGTAGGACTAGTGAGTGAAGTGGAGTGAGATAAGACCGTAGGAAAAATGACACCCCTAAGAATTGTAAAGCATCAATTCCACCACAGGTTCAGCCACTACTCCACCTGCTGATGGTTATGTGGGTGATGAGCTCTCGTGTAGATCTTCCCAGATCTTGTTTGATGACATTTCCTGATTTTCAAATCACTGACAGGGGTGGTGGGGTGGTGGTGGTGGTGATGAGCAGCCAGTTGTCAACCCTGGATTAAAGTAAGTAAATGTCACATCAACTCCATTGGATATTGAGCACATTAAGTAGTCTAGTGGTTCCTTTAATAGACACTTGTCTATTAATAGTTTTAGGATTTGTGTGAGAATTAATACTTTAGGATTTGCCTGAGAATTTTCCCTTGCTAGGTCAGATCTAGGCAGATTGAGGTATTGCTTCTATTTTGTTTTTAATTTCTGGAAAAAATATTAAGTTGTTGAATGATCTGTAGTTTGTTATTATCAGTTTGGCGAAGTGGACTTCAAATTTAAATGTGCTTCAGTGCCCTCACAGACTTGATAGAACATGGATTACTGGGCCTGATTCCTGAGTTTCTCATTCAACAGAGTGGGGCCTCAG
This sequence comes from Cuniculus paca, assembly GCA_004365215.1. Lineage (NCBI taxonomy): Eukaryota > Metazoa > Chordata > Mammalia > Rodentia > Cuniculidae > Cuniculus > Cuniculus paca. Next base: position 4,783 of record RJWT010040246.1, read on the forward strand.
GACTTGCATTTTAACAAGTTTCCAGGAAATAGAATTGTTGTTTAATCCAAGGGTTCCACTTGCAGAATCAGTGACTTGGTTGGCACCCTCTGAAAGAGGCTGTATTACATAGCTCCAGAAATGCAACTGTAAGGCCGGGGATATAGCTCAGTGGCATAAGTGCCTGCCTGGCAAATGCAAGGTCCTGAGATTGATTCCTGGTACCAAAAAGTGTAGCTTGCTATTGTGATATAGTCACCATGTTAAATAATCTTTTGTCTTGTTGCGAGTCAGGGTCTCACTATGTAGTTCAGCCTGGCGTTGAACTCACTATGGAGTCCAGCCAGGCCTTGACTCATGGTGATTTTGCTTCAGCTTCCCCAGTGCTAGGATTACAGGTGCATGCCACCATGGCTGCCCAAAAATATTGTTATTTATTCTTTTTGCAAAATTTTTCTTCAACCTAAGTATTCCATTTTAAAAGTATATTTTGAGGTACTTGCCAGAATAGAACTCTAATAGATTTGTAAGGCATGATTGATTTTCTCTTGTTGAAATTTCACTGCATTTTCCCAGGTTTTGTCACGTCTTTTCACAATGGAGAAAGAGCAGAGGAAACTAGTTTTTACTTAGATTAATAGTTTTTAAATAGACCTAAGTTTTGTTTTGTTTCAACATGATCTTTCACAAGTTAGTGTACCTCTTTAGAGTTGGATACACTTAATATCTACCTATCCACTCATGTGTCCATCCATCCATCCATCCATCTACCCATTCATCCACTCAGTTCTCTATCCAGATTCCTGTATGATTAAATTCTATAACTACATCTTTGAAAAATAGTTTAGGAGCTGTATTTAATTATTTAATATTGTTTAATTGTTTTATTAAAAACTTTTTAACTTGAGAATGCTTATTTTCAACATGAATATATGGCATAAGAAACTATAAAGAAGTAATTGTATTTTAGATTTTTATTTTTGCTAAAATAAATATGGACACTATTTGAAGTAAAAGATCTATGAGGAAGGGAACTGACTTTTTACCTTTTTCAATATTTGTTCACAGTGTTCTTTAGATTCCAGTTTGAGAATTATGATTTGCCTCCTGAAGATACCCTCTACTAACGCCACAAGGGTATGTATGTTTCATAAAAACATGACCAATTGAGTATTTGGTTATTTTTAACCTAAAAAGACAGGTGTGTACAGCAATACTGCATAGTTCTTGCGTCATGAATGCCTCCACTTCAGTCTCCTTTCTCTGCTTCTGTTAGGTCAGTGTCTAGTATATCACAGTGCTATTGTTTATAAGTGGTCCTCCTAATCCTGGGTCATGTCTACCAGTACTCCATACTACTAACTAGATGATCCTTCTAAACACAGAATTCAACATGTTTGTTCCTTGCTTAAAAATCTTTGATAACTTCTCATTTTTTTACAATAATGTGGCTTTTAAAGGTTACTTCATTCCTTACCAGGCTACCTTTCTAATTGAGTCCTTGGCTACTTGTCCCATCCCCTGTGCCTCATACGCACTTTCAGGATCAGCATTTTCATCCTCATCAAAACAACAACTGCTGATTATTGAATATTTACCTTATGGCTGCCCTTGTGCTTAGAATTTTACATATATAATCTATTTAATTTCATACTCTTCTTGCCTTTGCTTAGGTTATTTCCTTTCCCTGAAATGCTGTTACTCTTAACAGTATGGTGAACTTCTACCCATTCCTCAAGCTTCCATTTAGAACTTTTTAAACGCTCATACAGTCTATAGCAACTACCTCCCATGATAGTTCCCATAATACTTGCCTGAGCTTTCTGTGTTAGAACTTATGTTGTCCTGAAGCCTCCACAGCGAGACCGTGAGCTTCAAGAAGTCCAGTTCCGTGTCTCATTCACTTCTGTATTCCCAGTTACCTCTCTAGGCTACATTATATGAATAGTGCAGTTGTGTGTATTGCAATAAGTTGTAATTGCTAGTTAATATACCAACAACTTGCGTTACCTGCTACTGTTTACCTTCATGGTGCTTCCCTAGACTCACAATTTATGATAGAAAGTTGCAAAGAGATTATTTGGCTCAATCTGGTCACTTACAGATAAGGAAATAGGCTCAGAGAAATGAAATGTCTTAGCCTAGGTGGTCTGTAGACGATTCGAGACTTAAACAAGGTCCTATGAGTGCAAGCTCCTTTGTTTTCCTTTTGTACATGTTGCCTATTACCATTCTAGTTTGTTAGATGTAAGAACAAGTTTTTGTATAGCCTTGAATTTAGGGTTTTCTTTTTTGATTAACAAGATGAATTATTTATCAGTGTGAGACCTATCCCCATCCCTATTCATCCATTGTTAGCATTTGAAGGCAACAGCCTTTATACAGGGCAAAGAGTATTGAATCAAACATATTACTTCAAAGAGCTTTTTTAAATGTTTTATATAAAAACTATCACATAAGTTTCTTTGGCGAGTACAAAGAAGTGAAAAGCATAATTTCTATTCTCGGGCAACTAACATGTAATGAATTCATTTTATTCATTGATAAGGAAGAAATATCAAAATTGCTCATTCTTTGATTTAGTAGTTTGTTTTTCTGAGAATCTGTTCTAAGTAAGAAAATGAAAATTTCATGCAAAAACGTTTTTTGGGGTGCTATAGTAAAATGTGACTCTTTTTTGGCCATTAAAATAGATGGCTGATTATGAAGAATTAAATGGCCCTGGAATTTTCTTATTATGTGAAGTTATTAAAAATACAATGTATAATTTGTATATACATAAGATTTCAATTAAGTAAACTGATATACAGTGAAGAAAGGAAGTATATCAACATGCTATCCATAGGGGTGAGACTGTGCATGACTTTTATTTCCTCTTCAGTACTTTCCTATATATTCTGGGTTTGTACATTTTTATTACTTTTATAATCCAGACACTAAGGACTATAGAAGTTGAAAAGTAATGGAAGTCATGACATGGGAGTCTCTTGGAGTCTAATTAAATCTCTACAGAGTAATTATACCTCTGGAAAATTTCCCTGGAATTTGGGCTTGAATTCATTTGATAATTGCATGGCCTTAGGCAAATTACTTGACTACTTAACTACCTCAGTTGCAGAATAGGTATACTAACCCTTCAGAGGATTAATAATGAAGACTGTAGCTAACATAGATGGAAGGCTTACTGTTACCAAGTACTTTACATTATCTTGTTTCATTTTCATAATAATCCTAAGTAGGCAAAAGACATTATTTAGCTCTTTTTACAGAGAAAAGTACTAAGTTTCAGAGAGATCAAGTCATTTATTCAATGTCACAGGAAACTGGAATTTGAAAACACTTATATCACAGATACAAGAGCTTGTGTCATTAACTGCACTATAACACGTTGTTTCCCAGGGTAATTGTAAGAAATTTGAATGAGATAAAGTGTGTGAAAGCATCAGACTCTGCCTAACACTTAGTAGGTGTTCAATAAATGTTTCTAAATGACTTAGGAAAGCATATGGAATGAAACTGACCCTATATAGGTAGCCTTCAGATAGTATGTTAATCAGCTTCCTGTGATGAATGGCCTGACATAAACAAGTTACAGGAAGAAAGATTTATTTTGGCTTATAGTTTTAGAGGTTTCAGTCTATGGTTGTCTAGTTTCATTGCTGTGGGCCTATGTTAGGGCAGAGCATCAAGGCAGAAGCTTGTGGCAGAGCAAAGCAGCTTCCCCTCATGGCAGCCAAAAGCAGAGAGAGATAAGAGAGTGCGGAATTCAGGGATCAGATAGAGTCCCCAGTGTTATACCTCCATGATCCATTCTCTTGCACTAGGCCTCATCTCTTGTTCCTGTTGCCTCCCAATAATGCCATCAAATTATGATCATCAATGGATTAATCCACTTGATGAAGATTAAAATTCTCATGATCCAATCATTTCCTTAAATGCCCATCAGCTGGCAACCAAACCTTTAGGACATGAGTTTTGGGAGACATGTCAAATTCAAGCCATAATAGATGGGCAAAACCAAATATCTACCTGATAAATATTGGCAGGAGGCTGGATTTTTATCTAAGCTAGTAGTATTTGGATCCTTAAGAACAAAGTCAGTTCCTATTACTTAACTGAGATGACAAGCTTCTGGAGGGTATGATTCTAGTGGCACCATAGATGCCCAAAGGTTCTGAGAAATAGAGGGGCAAATCCTAATGCAAATCTCACAGGGTCTGGATTGCTTAGGGTGGACAGGAAGATAGGATACCTGTAGTCCAGCAGGTTTGTATATCATGTCACATGGAAAAATGGATTTTTGAGTAATAAAATAATTAAGTCATGCTCTTTGAGCCATTGATTGAATATGCAGTTCTATTTTTATTGGACTACAGTAGCCACCTGGCAACAGGTTTTAAATTAAAAAAGAATGTTTCCATTAGTTATTGTGAATAAGACTTTAATACTTTTTTTTAAAGGAAAGAATCAGCAATTATTTGGCCCAAATCTCATTGCAGAGTTTGTTGGAACCATTCTCGAAACTGCTCAGCTTTGTAATTCAGAATGCTGTCTTCACGCTGGCCTACCTGGTGGAGCTGTGCGGCTTGTGTTACCGAGCCTTCACTAAGGTATGTTCCTGTGCGTATGTTCACGTAAAACTGAAAACTGACAGAAATAATTCTTTCTAATCAATCTTGAATCTCTGTCATGTTAATTGTTTTAATATGGTTAATAATGAGTAATTCTGCAAAGGTCTAGTGCATATCATTAGAAGGAAACAGTTTGCACATATATACATGAAATGTGTCTAAAATTATATATAGACTTGGCGGTTTTACAATTTAAAAGAGAAGAGGTGTTTTGAATGGATCAAGTTAATGGTCTAAATGACCTCTCAAAGGCTTTTTCAAGTTCATCATCCCACGATTAATGGGCAAGCCATCACTGCATATTTTTCATTCAAAGTAGAAAGATATTAGCTTGTCATTTGTAAAAGCCATTGGAGAGCTCCTTAATTCTCATCATTTGTTTGTTCCCCAGTTCTGGGTTCTTGGCCTCTGAGATCAGGATCTCATCTTTTGTCATCTCATCTTAATCACAGTTCCTCTATTGAATTATCTTTAGTGCTCCTTTACCCACAACTGAGAAAGTGGAAAAGTACTGCTTGCCCAGCAGATGCAGCAACTGTATTGGAATCCATAGACACTGTTCAAATGGAAAAAGCAGAGGCAGGAAATATTAAAAGCATTTCTGTACTTAAGAACAATATGCATAGATCCTTCCATTTCCATATTTTCCAAGTTTATTTTCAGTGGGGTCTCTGTTTCTGTTGTTCCCTCTTGAATATTCAGAATGCTCCTTTATTCATATTGTTCACTTATACATGCCCTTTCGTTTCCTCATAAAAGTAATTTCATCCTTCTTAAAACACACTTGTCTTCTTGTTTTCTAACTTATGTCCTTTCTACTTGTTAAATATGCCATGATAATATTTTCTTTGGCCTTTCTAATTACAAGTATTTATTACCTTGCCTGGAGCAATGTCTTATCTAACTATTAAGATAATCAACAATTTTTTCTTATTTAGCATCCCTCTTAAAAAATAACTTCTTCCCTTTTCACTTAAAAACTTAGGTGACACAACACCAAATACAATAAAAGAAACTGTGTTCTTCATAGTCATTTTATTCCTTAAGTGTCTTTATGTTTGATTTGTTTAAATTTTATCTTATTTTGGAGAAAGATTCATAATGAGTTTTTGCTTTTTGGGAGCTATAGGTATTGATTACAGGAGTCCTCTCAGGATTCTGAAGTCAACATATTCATGGTTTTGAATATTCATTATAGATTATGTCTCCTCATATTCCATTGTAATTTTAGTGGCCTGTCAGTTCCTGTTGTCATCTACCTTTCCTTCAGTTCTCCATTATAAAATGATTATTATTTGTGGAAAGCTTCCATACAGAATGTTCTCACTTTTCTCATAAACAATGAGAAAATATAGGAAACAGTAAATTACTTTTTTGGGCCTTCTCCCTTCTGTGATCAAAAGAAAAGGAATGGAAAAGTAAGACCTTTGAAGACTTCTTTTTTTGAAATCTAGATAATCTGAAAATTATCCTAGTTAAAAAGTAGAATTCAGGATGAAATGGAATAGACATGGTTTTAAACATCTACCTGATTTTTGTAAGAATGAAAGAGGCAAAAAAGAAGAGTGAATTGAGAACCAAAGCAGTAAGCATATAAGCATTCTAGAATGGAGAACTTTTGTCTCGGTGGCTTGAATTTTAAAGTCCATATAAGGAAAGAAGATGAAGTCTTGGGAATGCTCTGGTAGAGAGTTGGAGCTGAGTCAGAAAAATCAGAACCTTCAAAAAGCTATATATTTGGTAAAAGGGTGGTTTGGAAATAATATATTCTTAATATGAGGTGAGAAGAAATGGTATCTGTCTCAGCCTGGGAGCGGTAAAATAATTGTAGTCTCCCTTGAGAATTGGTAAACACAGGCCTATCTTTGAAAGGTTTAGAGTTTGAATTTATAACGTTTTCATGCTCTGGGAACTTCCAAGCTGAAAAGTTAAATAACGTGGATGCTGAGCAAGTTACTGTGTTGAGCCGTGGAATGTCTGATAGAAGCAAGCCCAAAGGCAAGCCTCCAACTTCTCTTGAGGAATATATTTTCCACTGAGCCTCAGCAATATTCCTGCATTTAAAATCCTAATGAACACAAGCTTGAAATTTAAAATTATCAGAAGAAGGAAGAGGAAAAGAAAAAAAGGAGGAGGAGGAAATAACCCATCATGAACTAGATTAGCAAAGTTAACAAACAGCAAGATTATTTTCCCCAAAAACTTCCAAAATGAAAACTGTGAAATAGAAGCTATGAATCATGTATCAAATGATAAACATATGCAGGATGAGTGAAAAACACAGAAAGCTATCTAGTCATTTAAAAAAAATGAACCAGACTTGGTTCATTGATTTGGACTAAACAGAAATTGTACAAATGAAAAATACCCCTGGATATAAAAAATTTTAAGTGGATAGGCTACTTAGACACAGCTAAAAAGAAAATTGGTGAAGTGGAAAATAGATCTGAAGGAATTTCCTGGAGGGCAGCAAACAGAGATAAAGAGATAAAGGAGACATTGAAAAGATGTAACATATCTAGTAAGTGTTTCAGAGAAGCAAAATAGGCTTTTAATTCATTCTAGAATAAATGGAAGTTAATTCTCTGACTCAGAAAATGCAATGAACCTTTAAATTATTAAAAATAAAGTTATACCTGCTCATACCATAGTCTATATGAATAGGTAAAATTTAGCAGAAAGGTCAAGACAAAATATTTTAAGACAAACCAAGTCACTGTAAAGAAAGACTGACTACAGCCTTCAGAACAACACAGGGAAACCCAAAGATAATGAAAAAATGTAATTAAAATAATAATAAGATAAATGATAAGAATAATAACTGTTCATCTAATTTCTAAGATATCATTCAGGAGTGATGACTAAATAAATATGTTATCAGGAAGGTAAGACATTTTCTAATAGATTTTTATGCAAACAATTTCTGTACAAGTACCGCATGCTAACCGATTGCGCCACTGGAGCTCCTATGCAAACAATTGCTAAAAGATATAGTAAGAAGGAAATTGATGCTGGGCATGACGGTGGGTGCCTATAATCCCAGGTACTTGGGAGACTGAGAAGAAGGATTACAAGTCACAGCTTGCCTGAGCAGTTTAGTGAAACCCTGTCTCAAAAAAAAAAAAAAAA
>RJWT010040247.1:0-12526 GCA_004365215.1 Cuniculus paca
TGGAATGTACTCAGTAGAACATTCTGTGGTTAATCATGTTCTCTTCTCACCACTCCTAGGCAGATTCTCAGTCAAGGTGCTCTCTTGCTTGGAGGGGTGGGCTTTCCCTTGGGCACTGCAGCTTGCTTTTCTGGAAGTAAAAGATAAGCCAAATGTGAAATTTAAAGCCTGTTCATTGAGAGCTTGCTATAGCAAGGTAGTAGGTCATGTCACTTATAGTCTGGCAGAGATCCAAAGGAGGCAGAGGAGGGAGAGGTCTTCGTAGTGAAGAGGGGGGCTTCTGTCGTACCCTGACTAGAAGCTGTTGGCACAGGGAAGCTGGTGGCAGCTACCTGGAAGGAGAGTATCCTATGTGATTCATTGGGGTGATTCTTTAGCTTTCTCTGGTTGGTCTGGAGATGGAAGAAGGGACAAAATTAGAGAAGTTGTCTGTTAGTTATCAAACCCTGGATATTTTAGGTAGATTATTGCAGAAATTATTGTGTAGCTTCCTGGATTGCTACTAAACAGTAGACTGACTCCTTGGGTTGATGCTATAGGTAAGTTGTTGCTTTGTTTGGTAGGTTGTTGCAGAGTATGAATGAAAGTTCTGTTGTCACATATAGTCCAGTCATTATTTGTATATTAGAATTCATTCTTTCACTTTGTTTTACCTCTCATTATGTTTCTTTCTAAATTTCTGGTTATTTAATCTGGTCTGAGGCAGGAAAAAACCCAGAACAAAACAAAAAAGTGGCTTTAATTGATCATATATTCAATCAGGTTGATGGTTTCTAACATAAATATGATGTAAGTGGGTAATGATTTTGAACTTCAGAAGTTCAAGTTCTTGAGTTACCTTACTTTAATCTCAAAAGCTAAGAGTTGCATCATTTTGTTGTCCTTGTTTCATTGTTCTGAGTTTCCCCAGAGACAATGACAAATACAAAAAGGCAAAAAGTGTAGGGACATTAAAAAAAAAAACCAGCCTATAACACATAGTAGATAAAAGTTATTCTGTTTGTCTATGTGGTTTAAAGAGCAGTGATCTGTGAAACTTCCAAACAACTCTAGAATAATTGGTAGGGATGTTGAAGAATAAACTTTTAGAAATAGGGTTTGAGTCAGAATCTAGCTTGAGAGCTACCAATAAGCTAGTGTTAGGGAGAGATAACCATTGTTTATTTTTTCATAGTATACATTAATTGCTGAATTAAGTTTATAAAATTTAGCTTTGAATTCTCTTTCCTTGTAGGCACACTTGATTATCATGTCCAAGTCAGCTTTTCCAGGGCCTTGTGTGATTTGTCATAGATTTTAAATACATACATTAATTAGGTATGGTCTCTGTATCTTATAACTAAAAAATAGTTTAAATGAATCTACTTGAATATTGGCACATATAGCTTTATCATTTTTCTGTTAGTTTAAAGTTAATTTCTAATGTCAATTCCCACTAGCATTTTCACTTTAGAAAGAGATTTTCTAGCTTTTTGTGATGAAAGTACCTGAGCATGGTTTTAGCACAGCTCCTTGATTTTCCTGTTTAAGATTATTATTAAATAAATGTCAGTTATACATGATAAAATACAGATCCCATAGGATGAAAGTTTAGTCATATGAGTTCCATTTGATGTTGAATTAAGCCATTTTAGGAGGGTTGCTTGGGGTTGAATCCAGGGCTTCACAAATGCTAGGAAATTACTCTACCACTGAGCTATGCCCCTAGCCCTGCATTACTCCTAAAAATATTTATAAGCTAACTTTTGGACAATGTAAATTAAAATGATTCAAGGTAAAGGTGTTAATATTATAGAACTGCTTGACAAAAATAAACCACAGGAAGTAGTCTCTAAAATATCACTATCAAGCCTGCCCCAAGGAGATTTTTTTTTTGCAATATATACATTTTACATGTGACACTTAAGGCAGTCGATTAAGGGAAAGGAATGACTGAAAGTTAGCAGGAGTAGGAATGAGATTTTTACCTGGGCACTTTTTCCTCCTTTCCCTTTATGATTGCATTAGTGAGTTACCACAGGAAGGTGGTTCAAAAAGTCATGACTGTAACCCGCTGGGTTGCTCACAGTTAAAGATTGCTGAGTTCTGCTTCCTCAGTTCTAATGTCTCTTACTTGTAAAACTTGGGGTATATGAGAGGTATTTTTATTGGTTTGTATGAATGTAGTTTGCAGAAGACTCATAATTTGACTAAAGAAGGTATCTATGCAAAAGACATGGTCAGGTATGTCCTGCTGCACTGAATACTAATATCCCTTCGGTAGCGGCACATTAGGCTTTTATTTCTGACTGTACATTGAATTATTTACACCTTCAAGGCAGCTGATTGAACTGCAGCATCAGTCAATTAGCAAATCAAAAATTTATATGATTCCAATTTAGCATGGAGTCCTTCTCTCTCTCTTTTTTTCTTTTTAGATTTTCACCCTGACAGTGACAAATTACTCCTTTGCTGGCTGAGATTGGAAATTAAAAGCATTTAGAGTTGCTCATGCATTTATGCTAATGAGAACTTCTGATATGATTTGCATGCAAAAGAGGACAATCTGAAAGCTCATCAGTTTTTCATGCTTCTGCATTTTGATGTAGCAGAATTTTTTCTGTTTTTTAGTGGAAGAAAATTTTTTTCTCCAGGAAACAATACTGAACATGAACAAAAAGAGCTCTTTTAAGTCAAAAAGTTCTTCTTGTTACCCTCCAGATTCTTGTCAAACCCTGTGCTTGCTCTATCAGCACTGTACCCACATTCATTAGCATTTTAGATGTTTATCAAAGGAAGGAGCCAGTATCTGCCAAGCAAGATTATAGCTCAGCTTCATTTTCAATTCAGCAACGGGGGAGAAAAAAGACCTGGGGACAAACACGAAGAGGGACATGCACCCTGACAATCTTCTTCCTACTTACACCCGAATTAATCCCATTTAGAGAAAATTTGATTAATCACCAAGGTGGCAGTTTTAACATTCATACATGGCACTATCAAAATTCAGGTCTCGGTATAAAGTTCTGCACAGATATTTGTATAGACGAGAGCAACATTTAAGATGAAGACAGAGAACTTGAGGGAAAACAACAAATGAGAAAGAAATGTGCTCCCCAGAAATTTTGAAAGGGGTTTAATTATTTCCCTAAATAGGCATTTACTGAACCATTAAGTTAGTAAAGGGAGAACTGAAAGGATGGGAAATGTATAATGTTTGAAAATACTTATTATTCTTAGAAATTAGTCCCTCTCTTGGGATTCTTCTGATCTGGGGAAAGTTAAATGTTATACTATGTTTTCTTTTGTCAACATAAGTTTGCTTTGTTATTTTCAATTATTATCACTTGAGAGTTTTATTTATATTTGATACAGTCCAGACCTTATTTTGCACTATGTGAAGGGCAATGTACTTCACACTAGCGTACTTTGTCTTCTTAGGAGTCAAGAAGCTCCTTCTACTTTAAATGAACATAATCTTATTTACCTAAGTAATATTCCATAAAATTGCCTTTTTATATTGGAGTTTACTTTAACAACAACGACAGTGGCAGTTGATTTGCCTACTTTCATCCTGTGCTGTAAATTGCTATCATGTAGAGAAATAGATAAAATTCTAGCTACTAAGAGTGTTGCTTCAGCCTTGGAATCCTTTCACATCACCTTTTTCTTTGACTGTTAAGACTATCGTTGTGCCATTCTCTGCCCACATACCACTTCTAAGAGCCTTGGACTTTTCATTCTATATCGTAGTATGAAATGTTTATTTTAAGTACTCCTGGATTTCCCCAAGAATAAAAGTTACCCTACACCCGGAATTCTGTTTTGGATACTAATGATGCCTGGCTGCCATTTAAAATTTCTATGAAAGAATCCTGGCTCTAGGTACTCCAACTTTCTCTTACTGACCAACTAGGGTGGCTCATAATTCAATTTAGTCACTTCCCAGAAAAGGGATCAGAAAAGGGATCATACTCTTCCCAGAAAAGAGAGTATGACCAACCGAATTCTGTCCTCTAAATTCATACACTGAATTCCTAACCTCCACTGTGACTATATTTGAAGGTATAGGAGGCAATAAAGGCAATGGAGGTAACAAAGGTTAAATGAGGTTATAAGGGTAGGGCCTTAATCCAGTAGAATTAATGTATAGTCATGCACTGGGTCAACAATGGATTGCATATAAAATGGTGGTCTTGTAAGATTATACTAGAGCTGAAAACTTCCTATTGCTAGTGGTTTCTTAATGCCACAGTGTTATACATTACTCATGTATTTGTGGTGATGCAGGTGTAAAATCCACTGTGCTGCCAATCACATACAAATATAGCAATACAATTATGTACCATGCATAATACTTGATAATGAACAACTGTTTACATATCTGCCATTCTGTAGTTTTATTGTTATTCTAGGCATACTCCCTCTATTTATTAAAAAATTATGTACTATAAAACAGCATGCATTATGCTGGCAGCAGGCTTACCCACCTCACATTTAGTGTATCTCTTGATTTCATTGAGATCATGTCAAATGGTTGGCTAGACCATCTGGGTTTGTGTAAGCATGTTTTGTAAATTTTGCACAATGAAATTACCTAAAAAAACACATTTCTCAGAAAAGATCTTTTTTCTTAAGTGATATGTGATCATCTTTTCATGCCTAAAGTTGTAATCTGAACAACTACTTTGAAGATAACAGTATGCAATATATTAACAGTGTTAATTTTCTATTATTTTGTTTTGAAATTCTATATTGTTTTTACCTTTTCTTTGTTTTTAAAATTAAAAACAGAAAAAAGAAGAGACACTAGAGACCTCTTTCTCCCTATCATTTGAAGACATAGCAAGAAGCTGACTGCAAACCAGAAAGAGAGTGTTCACCAGAAACCAAATGGATTGGCATCTTGATCTTGGACTTTCCAGTCTCTAGAACAGTAAGAAAATATAAATTCAGTTCTTTAAACTACCTGCTCTATGTTAATTTGGCATGGAATCCCTAGAAGTCTAATATACCCAGGGAGATAGGAAATAGTTGACCTCCGTATACATGGATTCTGCTTCCATGGATTCAATTAACTTTAGGTAGAAAATATTTTTAAAAATTTCATTTGCATTGAACATACACACTTTGTTCTTGTCCTTATTACCTAACAACGTGATATGATGACTACATAACACTTCCATTGGATTATTATAAGTAAGCTAGAGTCGATTTAAAATGTAAGTAGGATATGTGAAAGCTATATGCAAATACTATGCCATTTTATTTCAGGGACTGGAACATCCAAAGATTTTGATAGCCTTGAGGGTCCCTAATCATTCCCCTATGGATACAGAAAGAAAACTGTATATTATTTCTAGACTTCAGTTTCAAGTCTTATTTGCTATGGTCTATGCTACACTTTTTACACGTGAATTTTCTTATGGAATGACTTCATAAGACATATTATTGTCTCATGAAATAAACTTTTGACTTGTTAGTCTCATGATCATTTAACTTAGTTATCTGTCATCTTTATATGCAGTTATATATACAAATATTCAGTGACAGATAATTCTGTTTACTGGAGATAGGGTCATAGAGAGTGTATTGAGATTACTTCTATACTGACTCAGGCATGTGTAACACCTCACACCTAGTCAATACATGTAGGGAAAAGACTTTTCCATATAGTCACAGTACCCTTCTCTGCAGTCCTAGAGGGCAGCTACATAATCTTAAACTCAACAGTTATAGGTCTTCTATTTAATAACTAAAAGGAAAGAATAAAGCAAAGGTAGTGCAATTATTATGCGAAGGCTAGAGATTCGTAAGTCTTGAGTGCTGAGCAGTTACATACAATTCCCTATTATTAGACCTTCAGTCCTACCATGAAAATTTTATTGGATTTTCCTGAAAGAATTTGTGTTTTTCTTTGTTAGGCTATATGCAAAAGTAACAAGGATTAACATGTTTCTATTTATGCACATCTGTATGCTTTTTAAAAACTTTCTAGGAAAACACAATGACATCTGGTACTATTATCTTAATCTGGTTGATAGTTTATCTTTCAGCTGCAATAGCTGTGGAAAGTGAGAAAGGGCAGCTAGGAGAAGGCAATGGCAGTGATGTTAGGGTAGTTCTGCACTGTGACAATGCTCTGTCATATCACAGAGGGACATGAGGACTGAATTTATTTGCTTTGCTTTGTCTTTGGTTGGCTGAAACTTTTTTTTTTTTTTTTTTTGGTCTTTCTGAGACAAGTTTTCACTATGCAGTTCACACTGGCCTTCAACCCACTTTGTAACCAAGGCTGGCCTCCAACCTGTAGTGATCCTCTTGTCTCAGCCTCCAAGGGCTGGGATTATAGGCTTGAAACTTATCTTTTAATTGCATTTCTGGTATAAATAGTTGTTCTTGTGCCTTACATTATTTGTATTCTTTTATTTTTATTGTATATTTGGTTTTCATTATATATGACTTCCATTTCTTTAAGGGAGATCTATAAATCTAACTAATAATCACTAACATTTACAGCAAGCATATTAAGCATAAATGCTTAAGTGTTCAGTGTGTTTTATGGTCCTGTGGAGCAGAGAGTAATAGACAAGGGGATGGAATGCATGCTTTGAAAACTCTTGCCCAAGGCTCAGAGTTTCTTTAAGTGGCAGAGACTGTCTGACATTGGGTCTCATCTGTCACTGAAGTTCGCAGTCAAGTAATATTAGTGGCAGGGGTTGGTAGCTGGGACATCTTTGGATATTATGTTCTGAGGTATTCCTTGTATTTTCAACTCCAAAAAGGGATCAACAACACATCTTTTGGAAAGAGGCCAACTTATTCAATTCTATTTACTATGTGGGAATACATAGAGTACTGTTTACTGAGCATATTGTGTTGTTTTTTGGTTGCTCCTTTGAGGTGGTTACTACAAAGAAAAGGTTCAAATTAATGATGCAAATCAGGTTCTTTGACCCTTTCTTCATCAGTGCAAATTTCCATCTTGAGCTAAAACAGGCTCTGGCATCTGCATTAATGTTACTCAGGAAACACATCTCTTGCATAGCAAAAACTCCATCCATTTTCCATTTTAATAGATCCTCCTGCAATAGAACAGCATAAGCTCATATTTACCCCAAACCATTTTCTCTGTCCAGCTGATCATTCATTTACAGCAGGCTTTTAAATGTGCTGATGCTAGAGAAGCCGGGCACATAGTTCTATTTCTTTAGAACACATGCTTTTGAGGCACAATTCTTCTTGCTTTGACAAATTACAATGATGATTTTGCCAGATGGAATATGGACTCCCCAAGGAAATGTGGGGACTGCAAAGAACTCTGCAAGGGCTGCAAAACTTGTTCTACTTGGAACTGGAGGTGATAGTCAGAAGTCAAATAAAGGTTGTACCAACAACTCTTTACACTTATAAAGCCCCCTTTACAAAAGAGTCCCAAGGCATAGTGCATCTAGACTTTTTAAAATGTCAGTGGTTAAGGACAACAGAGAGCAGCAGCAAACATGACCTTTATTGTAGCCCTGAATACTGACAGAGAGAGTAAGAAGTTGTGCTTTTTATAGGAAGTGCATTGTACTCACCACATTGTCTTGAATCTACCATTGTTCTGAACGTGAAACTTTTATCCCATGCCAATGGAATTTTGTATTGCTGTGTGATGGCAGTACCTGATCCTAATTCAGCTGGCATGTCTGAGCTTTTTGCTACATGAAATAAAATTGCTACAAGGCAGCAGTACTTTGCAGAGACTGCGAATTATGGCCACTTTGTTCTTTTAAAATAAGATTCAACATATTCTATATTCACATGGTTATAATCTTTCTAATATTTGAGCATACTTTTCTATTTTGATTTTCTTAAAGTTGTTATTTTAAAAATTATGGTTCTTTTTATTTCAATCTAAAGATATTGATCATTAGTAATCTTCATATGGCTGTCAGTGAGCTCCTCTTTATGCTGTGTATGTAGCATCACTCAGTTTTAATAGATACGATCATACAGTGTGTTGAAAAGAACAGAGTTGTTATAATTTTAATATTTCACATCCACAAATCCTAAAACTTCAAACTTGCAGACCACTTTATGGTTCTAAGAGAAAAAGTTGTAACTTTCTAAATAGTGCAATCTATAAAATGTGACAATTTCTTGAATACAATCTAAGATTTCATATTACATTTTTATTCACTTGACTTTATTATTATAGGATGTAAATGTTTTTCTTATATCTCCCAAAGGTTGAGACAAGGAAAGAGTTCACAAACCAGGCACTGGCCAGAAAACAGTTCTAAACTAATTATTCATTGCTTCAAATTATCAGTTCTTTCACAAATCTTAGCCTCCCCTCCCATTTTTTTTGGTTGTGATGAATGAAGCTCAGGGATACTTCTGGTGATTTCACCCTCAGTTTTCACATTTTATCTTAGGGAATTTCTTTTGATTCATGTGTATAATTTAGTTTTTAGTCTCCAGAATTATGAAAGTAGATTCATTTTATCTCCAAATATAAATCAGATCTAATCAACAGTAGTTTCTAAATTACTCTAAATTCATGGTAATCTGACTCTTGAAACATGGATACTCTTTAAACGGGTTATAGATCTTCAAACTTTCCCATAAATACATAAAGTTTAGCAATAGGAGAGATATGACTGAAGATATAAAATAATGGAAATTCATACTTTACTTATCTAAACTGTCTAGGAGACTTGGTTCTGAGCCTCCAAGCTGGCAAGTTGGTAGGGCAGTGTTATGCCAGGAATTGGTCTGGGGCGTATTCCACCTTGAGGGTTGGGCAGACAAGTACTATCTATCTGTTATATATAGTACTGGAAATGGCAGAAGCTCAGTGGAAAAAGTCCAAATATCTACTCACATTTCAAGCTTATCCTTCTACCACATCATTATTTCCTGGTTCATCAAAAACAAACAAACAAACAAACAAACACCCCAAAAAATCAAATGGCCAATTCCAAAGTAATGGAATAGAAAAATAACACTTCTTTCTGTAAGGCCATGCCAATTCATGGTTATACAGTATACTACTAGTATAAGAGAGTGACACTTATGATCAATCAATCCATGGCTGTTTAAATTAGCTCTAGGGGATTATATTATCTAAAATTTGTAATCTATCACAAACTTCAATGAGGACATAATATTGTTATCATCATGTGAAAAAGAAGGACAATGGAGTAAGGATTAGTAACTTCCTGAAAGCCACACAGCTCATAAATGGCAGAGGTTGGATGCAAACCATGTTTCTGGTACCAGAGTCCTGATGGACTTGCTATTTGGGCCTGACGACTGGAGCACAAACTTCTGTCTTTTCACCATAATGTCTATAATACTTATAATAATGGTAATAATGGTGACAACTATTTTATAAACTGTACTTTCACAATACATTTTATTAAAATGCACAGAGGTTATCAAAAATAATCAAAATTATCACAGAAATCTCATGAGTGAAGTACTTTTAAAGTAGTAATAGGAAAACTTAAATGTAAGAGTGATATCGGTGGCAGATCTCAAAAAATATAGGAAATATGTACTGTATTTCCTATCAGTGAAGAGAGTTAGTATTCTAAAATAACTCAATAATACTTGCATCAAATAAAAGATTAACATCCAGAAAGAACCACAAAGAAACTGAGCAGAAAGTACATGGAGAAAAAATTCAGAGTATGATGAGATAGCAGATTTTGGAAAATGTTAGCGTAAGTCTGGACTAAGGTTTACAAAAAGATATTGCCATCAGTCTGCTTCAAAGATACCTTAGGGAAGTAGGCAGGAAGGAGAGCTCAGTTCACCCTGGATACACTTACAGAAAATACTGCCATGAAACACATTAAAGTACTGAAATTTTGCCATTAAAAAAGAACTGAAGAGCCGGGCATGGTGGCTCATGCCTGTAATCCCAGCACTTGGGAGGCTGAGACAGTTGGATCATTGTGAGTTCAAGACCAACCTGGGCTACAAAGTGAGCTCAAGGCCAGCCTGAACGGCATAGTGAGACCCTGTCTCAAAAAGACAAGGGCTGGGGATTTAGCTCAGCGGCCTAAGCGCCTGCCAGGCAAGTGTGAGGTTGTGAGTTTGATCCCCAGTGCCACAAAAAAACAAAAAACAAAACAAACAAACAAACAAAAAAAACTGAAGACAGAGGACAAACCCAAAACATTAGAACTTGAGGAGAAAATAATGAGAAAATAGGGAGGGATAAATCAGAATCCTGGCAGAATTTAGGGAAAAAAATAATAAAAGTGACCAGTAAATACAGAAAGGAAAAGGAAGTCTCCCAAAGAAAATACACACCATAAAAATGAGGACCTGAACCTAAAGGCTGAAGCAAGAGTAATGATCACAATTCTTATGGTTAATACACTGTGTCAACTTGAGCAGTTTAGAAGTTTAACTGAGAGGCTCAGCAGGGAGCCAGGGTTCTTACTTTGTAAATATCCTCATCCTGTGCAATGGAGAGCAAGGACATTTTGTGTTACACCCACCCTGAAGGTCAGGCGTGGTGGTCTGTGTACAATTTAAGGGTAGAGAAGAGGCTTACTTTTTTCTCTCTTTTGCTCTGGCTGCTGCCTTGAAGAGTTGCCCCAGTGCCCTGCCACTCTGCCTTGGATCCAGCTGATTATGGACTGAAGCCTCCAGAAACTGTAAGTTAAATAAACCTCTTCTTTTCTAATTTTAGGAGTCAGGTGTTTGTCTCAGCAACGAGAGAAAGTAACTAAGACAACAATAAAACACAAAATTAAAAATGTACATATTTAAATAGATAAAACAGAAAATTGCAAGTATAAGTATAGGACAAATGAGGTTCAATATATATATAGAGAGAGAGAATCTGAGAAAGGCAAGCAAAAACAATGGAGTAGAACCAATATTTAAAAATATAATTGAAATTTATTTTCAAAAATCAAAGATAAACATACATATTTAAAAGACACAATGTTTGCCAAAAGACAGAACATGTCAATAGTCAATCCTGAGCAAAAGCCTTACAGTTCTTTAGTATATGTGCTGCCAGAGTGACCACGTGCCTAACAGTTCTTGAACTTTCTAGAAGAAAAACAAAAACAAAACAAAACAAAACACTTCTGTACAATCAGGCTACAAGAGGAGAGTATCACTCTGCCCTCAGGCTTTTCCTCAGTAATTCTTTATTCTATATTTGAGTAGTCATCCAAAAATCACAGAAAACAATTTTAATGTGACAGTAATAAAACAATGTAGAATGTAAAAAAGACAATAGAATAAAATACAGAATACAAAGTCCAGAAAGACACTAAATGCATAGAAAAAGTAGGAATTGAAATGAAGCATGATCACAAACCAATGGGTCCTGACAGATTGATTAACTTAAGGGACTGTGAGCACTGAATTATCAATGGGGGAAAAATGACATCCATACTTCATATGTCTTTATAAGATGAATTAAATGATTAAATGTGAAAAATAAAACAAAAATTTCTAAAAGAGAACAGGGAATAATGTATTGAATGTGGAATGAAAGTCTTTCTAAACATAATTTGTAATTCAAAATCTATACAAGAAAAGATTGATAAGCCTGTGTAAAAAAGAAAGATTCTGTACATGGTTGTAAAAGAACATAAGGAAAGTTAAAAGACATCGAACAGGGAAACTATATTTTCAGCTTATATAAATTTAAGGATTAAACTCTCATAAAACAGTAGAAGAATGGAAAATATAGAGGAGTAGGCAGTTCATAAAAAATGCCCTATCAATATATGACAAGATGGTCATTTATTTCAATCTTTTAATTTTTTTTTGAAGAGAATAAAACCAAAGGAAATAAAACAGAATACAGTCAATCAAAACAAAACAATGAAAGTGATACAGGACTTCAGAACCAGATAAAAGGAAATCAATAATGGCTACCATAGTGCCTCTTGTTATCTTCAAAATAGCCGCCTATACTATCAGACATAATAAAATAAAACAAAACAAAATAGAATAAAATCAATCAAAACAAAACAATGAAAGCAATATAGTGTTTCAAAACAAGGTAATAGGAAATCAATAATGACTACCATAATATATTTTGTTATCTTTGAAATAGCTATCCATGTTATCAAATATAATAAAATCTAACGAAACAAAATGAAATAAAACCAAACCAAACAGAGCAATGAAAGCAATACAGGGTTTCAAAATGTGTTAATACATTAACAATGGCCACTGCCTTCCCTTTTTAGACATTTCCTCCCCTTTCACTTTCACAATATCTATTGTGCATTTGTATCTCACTAAGTCCTTTAGTTTTTTTTTATACTATGGAGACAACACAAAGTTCACCCATGTGACTCTGAACCATTTCACCCATGAGTATGATCTCAAGTTGTAGCCATTTATCTACAAGAGCCTCGCAGTTATCTTTCTTTATAGCTGAGTAGCTTCCCATTGTATAGAAATATCATATCTTCCTTATCCATTCTGTGACTGATGGGCAAGCTACCCCTATTTTTTTCTGATGCCCTGTCACATAGAGCGTTGTTTTTCTCTCCTTTGACTTTTAGTCTAC
>RJWT010040248.1:0-12525 GCA_004365215.1 Cuniculus paca
TGACACAGAATTTTGAAACAAAATAATAGATTAACAATGGTTAATATACTGCATATTGTTATCTTCAAATAGTTGCTCAGATTAAAAGATATAGGCATGAAAAAATGATTAATGAAAGTATAAACAGTTCTTTTTGATGCACTAATAGACATTAGTAGTATAATTATTTATCATATACATATACATATGTATAATCTTTTTCCTTCTTTTTTTTCTCTTCTCCCCATCATATTTGTTCTTTCCTTTTGAGCAGTTTCTTCCCCTTTCACTTTCAGAATAGTTATTGTACTTTTTGGATCTTATTTACACTTTCAGGTAAACAATACAATGTTTACACATGCAAAGGTAGACAATACAATGTTTACACATGCAAATCTGATTTATTTCACTTTTGAGTATGGTCTCAAGTTACATCCATTTATCTACAAAAAGCCTCAAGTTTATCCTTCTTTATAGCTGAGTAGTACTCCATTGTATAAAAATACCACATTTTTTAAATCCATTCCTCAGTTGATGGGTATTTGAGTTGTTTCAAGATTTAGCTATTACAAATTGTGCTGCTATAAACATGGGTTTGATATGTGGTATGATGTTTTCAATTCTTCTGAGAAAATACCAAGAAGGAGAATAGCTGGGTCAAATGTGACCTCTAGTCCCAGTTTTTTGAGGAATCTCCACACTGATTTCCACAGTGATTGCACCAGTCTACATTCCCACCAACCATGGAGAAGTGTTCTTTTTTCCCCTCAGCTCTATCAGCATTTGTTATTGGTTCATTTCTTCATGATAGCCATTCTTTCTGGAGTGAGATGGAATCTCAGTGTTGTTTTAATTTGCAGTTCTCAAATGAACAGTGATGCTGAACATTTTTTCATATATTTATTTGCCATTTGTATTTCTTCATCTCAGAAGTGTGTATTCGTCTCAGATGTAAATTGCACATGTAAGAATGAATCAAGAAAAATGAAACACTAAAACAATGGTACCATTTAGTAAGGGGTAGATATTTTAAGAAGCACAATGCTTAGTGATTGTGTTAGCAATTTCATGTTCCCAACACTGATGAAATACACACAGTGGTCAAATATGAACAAAAAAAATTGGCAAAGTAGAAATAAAGGAGTAATTCTTGAGTTTCTTTGTTACTTCTGGAAGACTGTTGCTGGGCCCACAGAAGAGAAGTTGAAACAGTGAGTGAAGATGGACCGACATAATCATCTGTCATGGTCAATGATAAGACAAAGCTGAACTGATGACAGATAATCACAGTGATGTCAGGCAGAAATCAAAGGGATGACTCCCAATCCTTATGGATTTCTTAATTTTTTAAAAAAATTTTTGCAGTGTGCACTCTTTTGGAAGTGCTGCTTTATGCATGTTTCTTTTGGAAATTTGGAAAATTTTATTCGTTCATTTAATTCTCACCTTATTGGTGGGAAAAACTGCAGAATGTGTATATAGCATTGAAAGATGGGCCTAGCCTGGATGAAACATCCATTACGGAACTGCGCTGTTCAAACAAGTTTGAAAAGTTAATTTCAACATTCAAAGTAGTATACTCTCCAAAACAAAATGTGAAGCTAAGAGGATTCATGTGAATTCTTCTTTGTCACATGAAATTTTTTTTGTGAGTCATCTCTTTCTCTGGTGTGAAGTTTTAGATGATGTTAATATGACCCCAAAATATTTGCAGACAGTCAAAACTCAGCCTTGAACAGTGTACAGTGAAATGATGAGTTTTGCATTTATTGTTTAAAGATCAAGAAATAGCAGTTCTCAAGAACACTGTAATTATGTCACATAACGCCAAACCTACCAAAATGGTATCAAGGTGAAAACAGCAGATTTGTAGCAGGTGCAGGGTGAACTCTTACTTGAACTTCCTTCCTCTTCTTAAAACAGAGCTGTAGGCAGTCAGCACAAACCCCAGGAAAGGTCTCCAATCAGGGAGGCAGCTAATTTTGAGAGGCAGTGACCTTGGACAATTCAAAAAGAAATTGTTCCAAAAAGCTTCATCAGAATATTTCATTCTCTGAAACTCAAAAAATTGATATGGAAACCTTTATCAATAGATGCTCAAGGGATTGCTTTCTCTAAAGTGTATACCCACATGTACGATCAATGAATTCTTAGACTCCCAACCATTCAAGACTAAATTCATGGAGGAAAAGATTTCATCTCCATTAACATACAAAAATGGAGGTTTGTGTAGAAAAAAATAATCAAATTCTGAAGAAAACTGCCAGGAGAAATAACAAAAGATGTTGGCCATACATTACTAGGAAGATACGAAAAAGACTTGAACTGAACCACTTACTGTTCTTAGCAGGGGTTCTAAAGCAAAGGATCGAATAATGTTTCTGTTTTTTGTGACTGAAGAATAACTGAAAAATTTTTATAAAATATAAACTTCTATGAATTTGCTAATAAAGATCTTTTTCTGAAACTTATTCTTTGGACTGGAGATAATTGGAAGCTGCTAGAATAGATCCTAAAGAAAACAACTGTAGCAGACATGTTTGGTATTGCAATTACTAGAATTTATTGTGAAATGGGATTGGTATGAATTTCTGCCAAATTGACCCTTACAATTACAACTTTTCCTTACTATTGGTGTATATGTTGCTTCACGTTAAAAAAAAAAAGCTTTTAAAATTAAAATTAATAAAAAATATTCTTGAGTCACCATAAGGGAGGATAGATTGCAAAATCTGATTATCCAGTCATTGAAAATGAATAAGTAAAGAAGATCTATCTTGGCAAAATTGAGGCTTGAAAACAGAAACGCTGGTATTCATTACTATAATGTTACTCATTACCGTACTGCTATTTATTAGCATAATAGATCAATCTGAATGCCTAAATTTTTCCCTTTTTACAAAAAAACTTGAAAACAAATATATTAATCCATTATTTATTTCTGCAATACTTTGTTAATATTTTATTATTTTTGCTGGTATGATTATATTTACAAAAATCAATACATTTTCCATATTTGTATTTTTTCCACCTGTTACTATTATTTGTTTTTGTGCATTTTGAAGCATAAATCATTTGACTATGTTTCATAGGAACCCGTTTATATAGATACCCTATCTGCTTATATTCTAAGCTTGGTTCCCCAAAATAATTGGATAATATCAATGCTTCTTTGGCTTTTGCTGGTGTAACAAAACCACGGAGTGTGTTGCATTATACATTATAGGATAGTATGTACCCATGAACCTAGAATCTAAAGGATGGAACATATAACTCTTAAGAAACTCAAGCAAATTTAAAACCTGTACAATATAGTAGATAAATCAATTTAGAAAGAGCGCAAACACATTGAACTAAAATTTAAAATGCCTTAATTTCCTCATTTACTGATAGAATTTTGTCATGGAGCTGACAGGCACGCGGAAAGATCTCCACGCAGTTGTCGGGTCCCGCGGTTGGCATCGAGGTGCAGGGCGGAAGCCCCCTCTTCTCCCTCCTTCCCCCTCCCCTCCCGCCTAGCCTGCTCGCCCTAGGCCGCCTGGTGTTCATCAATACGCAGGGCGGAGGGGGAGGCGTGGCACCGGTGCGCGGTAAACCCACAGACCCTTAGGCGTACTTCTAACCGGTCTCTGTACTGGAATGTGGGGGCACTCGGTCCCTTTGGTTCTTGGAATTGGCATTTGTCTCTGATTCTGGAAAACAAAAAAGACTGCGATCACTGATCATTCCTTCACACCACGCAAGGCTGATAGCAGCTAGGACACCAGGTCTGGAACGGCTGCTCCTGGGGATTCTGACTGGCTCAGACTGGCCTTGCTTATTATGAAGCAGTAGTTTGGGTTTAATGGATAATTTTGTGACTTTCCTTAATAATAATTTTTTCCTAAATCTTCACCTTTACATATCATACATCGTTTGAACTCAAAGTGAAATAGAAGGGTAGAGAATTGTAAAATATGTAATAACTTTAATGCACAGCTACTCTAATACCAAGAGAATTTGCCAGGAATGAAAACCTTCGTCTCCATTTCCGGATGGAGTAAACGACAATGGCGTTGATAAGCACGGTCTTATTTTGCAAAGATATCTGTTAAATTAGGTTTTAAAACTTGAGTCTCCATGACATTGTTCTGAAATTGCTCACAGTGGCTTCCGGGCAAGTCGTATTTCAATCGCTTCATTCGCTTTGACTTTCTCCAGCCACAAGTAGGAGGGTTTGAGGGCAAATCATTCTCTGTGTGACTTTCTCCTGGGGAAAAGTCATCGACGCAGCCCCACAAATGAGCAGCCCAGGCTGTCTGTGTTCCCCAGTCGATCAAGCACAAGGCCGGGCAGTGGCAGCTGGCTTTTCTCTCAGCAGCGGGTAATTGAGGGACATGCGATTCATTTGCAGCTGGTTTCTCTGGGTAAGCAAACCTATCCACTAACACTGCCATGTGGAAAAGAGACAAACAAAATCATGAAACTTCTGGATCTGCTTATTTGGAAAGAGGTTTATATTTTGTTTAATGATTTCCTTATAGGGTACACTGCATGAAGAGAAAATTGAGGTTTTCGTGTCTGCTTTGCATTCGAAAAGAATGTGGACTGTAGTTCGCTGACGCAGAGACAGAAAAATTAGTAAGCTGGATTTAGTCAACATGATTGATGCCTTTCTCAGAAAGTCTTTACAATTATGCATTTTCCTCTTGTAACAGTTTTTTTTTTAAGACTCTTAAAATGTTTAAAGGCTGATACTTCAAAGAAAAAAGCTTAACCATAAAGGGGATATAATCTTTTCACTTGGACTTTCCACAGCATTGGGCTATTTTCTTTTTTATTGCTTCTCAAAATATCAATACTTCAATGAAATACACTGGGAGCTGAAATAAATAGTTTCACACTTAATTAAATGTGGCTGCCTGATTTATAAGTCACAGACCACTTGACCAAATGCTTTAAAACCTTTTTAAATACCTTAAATCTACCTTTCAAATCAGTGTTTGCCTAGTATAAGAAAAAAACCATGAAATAAATAGGTGTGGACTAGAAAAACTACAGGTTGTGTTACTTTTAGTAACTCAGGGCTAATACCATTGATTGAGCCTGAAACTGGGTTTTGTTCACCCAGTAAGTTTTTTGGGCTTCTCTAAACAGAGCCTGGTGCCTCAGTCACAGATTTGGGATTAGCTAATCCTAGTGCCTTTTTCATTGTACTTAGTTATCCATCGAGGTGTGAGTTATAGCCCTCCCCTGGTGTTGTTAAATGAACCCTCAAGGAAAAAGCTATCTGGCTTTATTTGGGCTGCTACTTGGGGCTGCCAGTGAACAGTGCCATCGCCCACCACCAAGGAGGTCAGCAGGAGAGAAATCAAGTTCTGAAAACTTGAGGGTAAATGGAGAGAGAAACAGTACCCCACGAATCTCCGGGTCCCCTCCTCTCCCAACCCTGGTCCTGAAATCCGTAAGGTTTGTCATCTATCACAATATTTCGTCCAACTCCCTGAGCAAATGAACTATTTTTCTTTTCCTACTTAAATTGATTTCAGTTTCCACAATTTTCAGCCAGAAATGTCCAGATTACTATAGACACCATTTTCCCAGCGCTTGTTTTTTAAGTTTAGTTTTTGTTTACATACAGAAAGATTTTGTGGGCTGGGGATGTGCAGTTAAGTCAGTTCCATCAGCTTTCACAAGTGCGAATCTCCGGGTCCCCTCCCCTCCCAGCTCTGGTCCTGAAATCCTTAAGATTTGTCATCTATCACAATGTTTCAATATAGACAGGCATAAGAACCACCACACTGAAGATACAGAACAGGTCTGGACCCCAAACAATGTTCTTGTGCAGGCTTTTTGTAGTTAGTTCCTGCACCCAAACCTAACCCCTGGGAGCAAGTGGCTCATTCTCCAGTCCAATAGTTTTGCCTTTTTCACGGTGTCATTTAAATGGAATCACAGAGTGTGTTAATTCACTTCCCTTAGCACAGGGATTGGTAAATTTGCGTGAAGGGTCAGGTAGCAAATACTTTCAGCTCTGTAGTTGATATAGTCCCTACTGTAACTGCTCCATATACCACTGTAGCATGGAAGCAGCCTCAGACAATACATAGATAAGGACCTGGCCTGCAAGTTAAATGTTTACTGATGCCTAACTTAGCATAATGAAGTCGAAGTTCATCCATCCCATTTCCTGTATTAATACTTTGTTCTGTTTGTGACTGCTGAGTAATATTTCACAGTATGGATGAAATATCACATATTTACCTGTTCTACAGGTGAAAGGCTTTGAGCTGGCTCCAGTTGTTTGTTTGGTTTTTTTTAAATTTTGAACAGAATATAAACAAACTAAATAAAACAGAATAGAGTCAATCACAACAAAACAATGAACATGGTACATGACTTCTAAACAGGGTAAAAGGCAATCAATAAGGGCTACCATAATGCCTCTTGTTATCTTCAATATAACTGCCCATACCTTCAGGGATAAATAAAATCAAACAAAATAGAAGAAAATAAAACCAGTTTAAAAAAAAAAACCCAAAGCAAAACAATGTAAGCAATACAGAACTTGAAGATACTAATAAAACAGCAGTGGCTACCATAATGCTTCTTGTTATCTTCAGAATAGCTGCCTACACCTTCAGGCATAATACAAACAACACAGAATAGAGTAAAATCAATCAAAACAAAACAATGAAAGCAATACAGGGTTTGTAAACAAGATAATTGGACATCCTTGATGTTTGCAACTGTGTTTTGTTACCTTTAAAATAGCTGTCCATGCCATCAAGTATAATAAAATTAAAACAGAATAAAATGAAACTAATCAGAACGATAAAGACAATATGAGTTTCAAATCATAATAGATTAACAGTGGCCACTTCCTTCCCTTTTTAGATAATTCCTCCCCTTTGACTTTCCCAATATGCATTGTACATTTTGGATCCCACTAACTCCTTTAGTTTGTTATACTAGGGAGACAACACGAAATTCACCCATGTGACTCTGAACCATTTCATCCATGAGCATGATCTCAAACTGCCTCCATCCATCTACAAGAGCCTTGAGGTTATCTTCCTTTATAGCTGAGTAGGTTTCCACCACATAAAACACCATGTCTTTCTTATCCATTCTGCAGTTGATGGGTAAGCTACCCCTACTTTTTTTCTGGCTCCCTGTCACATAGGGCATGGTTCTCTCTCATTTGATTTTCAGTCTATGAATTTTCTTTCTAGTTAAATGTGTTTCTCATATAGAGCATATTCATGGATCCTTTCTCCTGATCCACTCTGCATGTGTTTCTTTCTATTGGTGCATTGAGGCCATCTACATTAATAGTTATGGCCCTCTTGCACTGCATTGTCTCTGCCATGCTATTTTCCTGCCATTGGCTCCCTCCCTATTTTTCCCCTTTATTCAATCGACTACCCCACTTGATGGTCCCCCTCTGCCATTGTCTCTGAGACCATGGTCCTTTTTATCTCTCTCTAGAATGTCCTTTAGTATTCTTTGTAGGATTGGTTTGGTGGTCATGAATTCCTTCAGTTGTTCTTTGTCACGAAAGTATGTTGTTTCTCCATTAATTTTGAAAGAAAGTTTTGCAGGGTACATCAGTCTGGGTCAGAAGTTGTTTTCTTTCAGGACTTGTAATACTTCACTTTAGCCTCTTCTTGACTTGATGGTTTGTGTTGAGAAGTCTGATGTGATTCTGATGGGTTTTCCTTTATAGATGATCTATTTGTTTTCTCTAACAGCTTTTAATATTCTGTTCTTGAGTTGAGTTTCTGGGATCTTGCTTATTATATGTCTGGTTATTATTTGTTTTGGTTATGGCTAGCTGGAGTTCTATATGCCTCACTTATTTGAATGTCCCTTCCTTTTCCATGATGGGAACTTCTCAGAAATTATTTCTGTAGAGTCCTGATGTCATTTGTCTTGACCCCTGCTTTTTTGCTCACATTTTAAATTCTTAAGTTATATTTCTTTGAGTTGTCTTGCAGCCGTTGAATTGTTATGTCCTGGTTCCTTGTTATTTCTAAGAGAGCTTTCCTTTTGTGATCACAAGCTGCACACTTGTCTTCAAGATTTGAAAGTCTATCTTCAGTTTCTTTCAAGTGGTTTTGCCAGCTTTCAGTGGAGTTTTTAATTTCCTGGATATCTCTTTGAATCTGTTTCATGCATTCTAAATCTCTCTTACATTGTTCATTCATGGTTTCCCTCATCTTCCTATACACCTCTATTTTATTATCTGTGTCTTCTTTAGAGGTGCTTAGCAATTCTTATATTATGTTTTTCATTTCTTCTTTTACCTGGGATAGTATTTCTGTTCTAATTTCTTTTATAGCCTCATGAGGTTGTTTCTTTACTTCAGTTGACATCGCTTCAGAAATTTCAGGTGTGCAACTCCTGAACTCTTTCATGTTTATTTCTCCTGGACTTGTGCTGCTTGGGTTGGATACCAGAGATTGCCTTTTCCTTCTTCATCTTGACATATTCCTGGGTTCTTCCATACACATGGGTAGTGGGGTCCCAGGCACTTCTGGCATTGGCTACAATTTCTCTGAAGCGAGACTGTTTAGTTTTTCTAGCCAGTGCTGGCTAGGGGTATTTGATGGTGGGTACCCATGTTTCTTCAATGAGCTGGCTACCAGCCCACAAGGGCCTTGGAGTTTGTACAGGAGCAGAACTGGCCAGGGCTTGTAGACCTAAGCTGGCTAGGAACCTACAGCGATGTTCTCTGGAATGCGCATGGGAGCAGAACTCCGTCCAAGAAACTTCCGCAGCTCCTCACCCAGCCTGGAGCTGCTGTGAAAAACTAACAGCAGTCCTGGCTCCGGACTTATCCTGCCCAACTCCAAAATGGCTCCTGGCCAATCACTGTCTCCCACGGGAGGACTGAGTCCTCTGCACTCACCGCCAGCCAACACAGACCTCAGCGTCCGCTGCTCTCCTCCACTGCTGCACCTGTCCTCAGAGACCTCCAGGGTTACTAGCTGCCACTGTGACCATGAGTCCCCAGGCTCAACAGGGTGAGTCTGGCTCCAGGCTAAGATGCCGCCAGCTACCATCTTCTTGTTCATTTAAGTTTTTCTTTTTACTCTCTCTGTGGTCTTCAATTCACATTTTAGATTCTTCCTGGATCCAGGGGACCCACTTCCTTCCTTCTTGTCCTCCCCATGATGCTCTATTCAAGCATCTGACTTGTTTCTCTCAGAGAGTCTGTTTAATCTGCTGCTTACTGTTCTGCCTTCTGCCAGGAAGTCTTGGTTCCAGTTTTTGGCAATTGTAAATAAAATTGTGAATGTGTCACCCAAAATTCATGTTGAAACTTAACAATGTATTAGTATTAAAAGGTGGGGCTTTCAGAAGGTATTTATTTCATAAAGGACATGCAACATGGCACCATCTTGGAAGGAGACAGGGCCCTCATCAGACACAAAACCTACTGGAGCCTTGATCTTGGACTGTTCAACTTCCAGCACTGCAGAAATGCACTTTTGTTCTTTATAAATTGCCTAGTCTCGAATATTTTGTTATAGCAGCACAGACAAAACTAAGACAAACTGCTACCAACATTATGTACAGGTTTTATGACCTTAAGTTTCATTTTTCTTGGGTGAAATACTCAGAAGTGGGATTACTGAGGTGAATGATTGCTGCATGCTTAATTTAGTAAGAAACTGGTGAACTGTTTTCCAGAGTGACTGTCCCATTGTGCATATCCCCAGAAATATATAGCAATTCCACTTGCTCCTTATCTACACTAGCAATAAAAATTATTAAAGTTTTTTTTCAGTCATTCTAATAGTGTAATAGTATCTCGTGTTTTTATTTTAATTCTCTAATAAACAATGATGTGTATTATGTTTTCAGGTGCCTATTCATCTGTCTTCTTCGATGAAGGGTCTATTCTAATCATCTGCCCATTCTTACTCAGTTCTTGGTTTTCTTCTGTAGAGCGTTTCAGATCTTTTCATCTATTCTTGATCCATCATGTTATTTGTAAACATTTTCTGCAGTCTGTGGTTTACTTTTTCATTCTCCCCATGGTGCCTCCTAAATGCCCCCACCTCCTACTACTGTCACCTTGGGCATTAGGATCTCAACCTATGAATTTGGAGGGAACATAAGCACACTGTCCATTGCAAAGAGATTGAAAAAAATTTCAATCTCCTGAAGAGAAAATATTTTTGAATTTTGGTACATTTCTGTTGATAAGTGTTTTCTTCATTAATTATTCTTTTGTGATCATATCTAGGACTACTTTCCTCAAGTTCCTAATGGTTTCCTCTTACATTTTCTTCTGAACATTTTAGAGTTTCATATTTTAAATTTAGGTTTATAATTTATTTTGGGCTAGTTTTTATGTAAGGCCTATAACATCAAGGTCTATAATTTTGCATATTACTGTCCCATTTTTCCAACTGGGAAGACTATTCTTTCTATGTTGAATGTCTTTACATTGTTGCCAAGAAAAAGAGCTTTTTTTTTTTTTTTTTAAATACTGCAGATTGAATCCAGGGCCTTCACACTGAGGTATAGCCCCAGTTCTTTTGTTATTTTTTTAATTTTGAGACAGGATTTCATCAAGTTGCTAAGTTGCCCAGGCTTGGATCTAAATGCACAGGGAGAAAGCAGGGGAAAAAGATGTCTTAGTCTGCCATAAGAAATAACTGACCCAAATATTCAATATTCCCCTGATTTTCTAACCATATTTGTTCTTTTGATTCAAGAGAACACATCACAGAACCCAAACTATGTCAGCACATCCTGCTCTCCCATTATTCACATTCCTGAAATTTCTTAAAAATACAGAGTGGATTATACTCCAAGATCCCAATAGTCAAAAGTCAAGAGAAATGAACTGTACTCCTGTTGCTACCATTTACCGAGGGTGTGACCTTTGATCATTTACTTGATTTGTTGAACCTAATTTCCTTATTTGTCAAATGGTCTCATTGGACAATAGGTCTCTAAAAGGTCTCTGCCCAGTTCAGACATTCTATGAATTTATAACAGAATAATTGAAACTTGATTGTGCCAAATGTGGAGCCTGATGAGGGAGTTAGGGAATCAGGGGTCAGGGATCTCACTGAGCATGCTAAGCAGATGGGTAATCATATGGTTCATAGTTTTAAGGAAAGCAACAATCACTGAGTAATTAGTGTAATATTTTTGGACAGTTAGTGTATGTCCAGACTAGATTATAACTTGGAAGTATACATTTTACAATTAAACTAAAGCCTTTGTCTCAATTATTCTGAGTATGGAGATCGAGTTGACATCTCAGTATTGCATTCACAGGGAGCCTGAGGAGTTGGCAGGTTTGAGATGATGAGAAACAGCCTCTCTGAAATATAGACAGAACTATTTGAGGTCAAATTTAGCTGATTTTCCATGGGCTATAGAGATCAGGGAGAAGGGAGAATGAGGCTTTCAATATGCAGATAGACCTCACCTGCTAAAACAAATTGAAATTAAGAAAGAAAAAAAAAAAACTCTGAAAGATGAATAAGAAGGTCAAATAAGCTCACAGATAATTGCAAAGTCATTTAGGCTTCCATAGGAAGAAGCAGAAATATTTAAGAAATTATAACAAATGAAACTTTGCCAATACATGAAAATAGAAGACAAATTTCCTGAGTTTTGACCAATTTTAGTTCTGTTCACCTCTTTTCTTTTCATGTTTTCATACTTTAGGAAGTTGTACGATTGTACTCTACTGGAAGCATGCCTGTAACTTGCTTTTCCTTCAACTTCAGCCCAATAATCAATGCCTCAAAGCTTAGACACTAATAATCTATTATTTACCATTGAGCAATTATACAAACACTTATTTATCTCCTTTCCCCTTGGCTATTGTTATATTGTTTACTGACATGCTATTACAAATGAGTATTATGGTATTTATATTTCCTTTTTTACAGTTTTCTTGATTTTTCTCTTTCAAGTTTTTGCCCTGGCAATTTGGAAGTCATATATTGGATTTTATGCAGTGAAAAGTATCTTCAATTTGAAGACACAGATATTTAACTACATATTTTTCTAACGCTTAAAGTTTTAAAGTATTTCAGTCTTCTTTCTCTATAGGGCACAGACATGCTTCACCTATTTATTGGACAGTTCCTTTTCTCCTGTGATTTCTATCTAATTTTAATTTAAAATGTTTTCTCAACATAAAAAAATCATGGAAGCTACATAGTCAGTAGCTAATTAATATTTATTTTTGTCTTGTTTATGATGAATTTTGTTTCTTTCTTGTACCAGCCTTTGAATTAATTTATTTTTGCATAGTACATGCTTTAATAATTGGTGAGGGTTAATTGTAAACATTTTTTGGTTTGGGTTGAAAAATATATTTTATCTCAATTTTGAATAATAGTTTATCTAGACTTCATTAAATTTCAGACTGGGAGTTACTGTTCCTTTATCACTTTAGGGATCTCAGGGTATTGCTCTCTGTTATTCCCTGTTGCTGGTAACAACTGTATTCAGTCCAACTGTCATTGCTTTGTAGGAACAGCTAACATTTCTTCGAGCATCTACTCTGTACCATTGTGCTAAGCA